>PJEM01004157.1:0-108537 GCA_004023845.1 Helogale parvula | reverse complement strand
GTGGAGGGGTTTTTTTGCTATGCAAGTTATTAAGTTTAATATTAACAAATTATATTCAAGTAAACATTTCTATAAACCTGACCTATATACTATATATTTTTTATACTATATATAAACACACATACATATTTTTGCTCTCCCCCATGATTTTTTAAACTTATTACTTATATATCTTAATTTTCAGTGAAGGAGATGGTGTTTCTCATTATCCTAACATTAAATAATAGATTTTTCTATTTGTATAAAACATCAAGATGAATATGAACAGAACTATTACAGCAAGACAAACTCCATTATTTTAGTTTGGAGCTTTTTATAACAAAATCTTAACTATTATCAGTAAATAGAATCAGTGAAATATGAATATATTTTTGTATATAAAGTGTATAGCTCTTTTAAGTGGAAAGCTTTTGGGTGTCATGTTTTTGCTATTTAACACTTTGCATAGTTTATCAAGTGATTAGCCATCAAGTGTATTGATTGTCAGTACATCCTAATGCAATTGACATTTTTTAATAAAAAATCATCATGAACTATGCTGACAATCAATAATACTTGGCCAAAAGCAATTTGTGACACATGATTACCTTCTTTAACATAGAAAATACAAAAAGTAAATATTTAAATATAAAAACACAATTACTAGTAAAATAAATTCTTTCTGGCATCTGAATTGTAAACATACAAAGAAGATACTGTTAAAGTAAAATGGATTGATAATTGGATCAAATATCCCTGCCTCTTAATATTAAATATCTCTCAAAACATTTTTTAATTGGCCTCAGTACTTATTTATTTTTAGTATTTACTTTTGGGAGAGCGTGTGAACAGGGAAGGGGCAGAGAAAGAGGGGAACAGAACATCCAAACCAGGCTCTGTGTAGAGCCTGAAGCGGGGCTTGATCTCACAGACCATGAGATCATGACCTGAGCTGAAGTCAGATGCTCAACCGATTGAGCCACTCAGGTGCCCCAAATTCAGCACTTAGTTTTAAGCGTGATCCATGTATTATGGTTGAGTGATTAATTAAATACTTACACAGTGTAGAAGCATACGATTGATAATTCACCACCATATATATCGACCATTTATTCACTGTTGTATTTTTAACAGTTTTATTTTTTAAACTTTTTATTTTTGTAATGTTTATTGTTAAGAGAGAGAAAGAGCACAAATGAGGGAGGGGCAGCGAGTGAGGGACACAGAATCTGAAGCAGGCTCCAGGCTCTAAGCTGTCAGCACAGATCTTGATCCAGGGCTCGAATCCACAGGCTATGAAATCATGACCTGAGCCAAAGCTGGATCCTTAACCAACTGAGCCACACAGGTGCCCCTTAACAGCTTTATTAACATATGACACATTCATCCCAAAATGCATCCATTTAATGTGTTCAATTTAATAGTTTTAAATATATTCACACGGTTGTTCAAACCACCGCTGTGCTCTGAATCTAGATTTCATCACCCAAAAAGAAACCCTATGGTCATTAGCCATAACTCTCCACATACCTTTTTGCCAGTCAGCCCCATTCAACTGATCTCCTTTCTGTGTAGATTAGCCTATTCTGTACATTATTGTATAGAGAGTTTCACAGTATGTAATCTTTTGTGATTGGCTTCTTTCACTTAGCATAATGTTTTCAGGGTTCATCCATGCTGAGTGTACACTAATAAATTATTCTCTTCATTGCCAAAAAATATTTAATTGGATAGATATACCAAATGCATTTATTCATTGAAAAGTTGACAGACATTTTGGTTATTTCCATTTGACTGTTAGAAAAAATGATGCTATGAACAAGTGTTTGAGTGGGCATATATTTTTCATAAATATTTTAATGGGTTTATTTATTTTTGAGAGGAAGAGAGACAGAGCATGAGTGGGGAAGGAGAGGGAGAGAGAGAGAGAGAGAGAGAGAGAGAGAGAGAGAGAGAGGGAGGGAGACACAGGATCTGAAACAGGCTCCAGGCTCTGAGCTGTTAGCACAGAGCCTGATGTGGGGCTTGAACCCTTAAGCAGCGAGATCATGATCTGAACCAAAGTTGGATGTTCAACCAAATGAGCCACACTAGCCCACCCCTCAGTTGGAATGTATTTTTTATTTATTTCTATTTATGTTATTAAGTATTTGATATCATATATTTTAGTACCTATATAGGAGTAAAACTATTAAGTCATATTGCAACTCTGTATTTAATATTTTGCTGAATTGCCAGATATTATTTTCCAAAGTGGCTATACCATTTTTCATTAGCACCAGCAGTATATGAGAGATCTAATTTCTTTGTATCCTTGCCAACATCTTAATTGACTTTTCAGTTATAGTATCCTAGTGAGTGTGAAGTAGTAACTAACTGTGGTTTAGTTTTGCATTTTTCCAATGATTATTGATGTTGAACATCTTTTCATATGCTTATTGGCTATTTGTGTATTTCTTTGGAGAAAAGTCTGTACTGATTCTTTGCTCTCTTTTCAATCAGATTACTTTTATTCAGTTGTAAGAGTTCTCTTTGTATTCTGTATACAAGTTCCTTATCATGTATATAATTTCAGATATAGTCTCCCTTTCTGGTTTTGTCTTTTTACTTTTTGATGGTATTGTTTACTGCACAATGGTTTTTAATTTTGATAAATCCAATTTATCTAAAGTTTTCTTTTGTCATTTCTGGTTCAGTGTAGTATCTAAGAGACAGTTGCCTAATGAGTTCAAAAATGTTTCCTGGTTTACACTCAGTCTTTCTTTCAAAAATAAACATTTAAAATTTTTCTAACTATAAAAACTAGACACACAGAGTTATATTAGTTTCATTAGTTATGTTGTAACTGTGATTCAACAGTTCTAGACATTACTCAGTGCTCATCATGATAAGTGTATGCTTAATCCCCTCCACCTATTTTACCTACTCCCTCACCCACCTCCAGTCTGGTAACCATCAATTTGTTTTCTATATTAAAGGGTCTATTTTTGGGTTTGTTTCTTTTTTTGTTGTTGTTGTTCATTTGTTCATTTTTCTTTGTTGATTGTTTCTTAAATTCCACGTGTGAGTGAAATAATATGGTATTTGTTTTTCTGAATGACAATTTCACTTAGCATAATACCCTCTAGTTCCATCCATGTGTTGCAAATAGCAAGATTTTATTCTTTCTATATCTGTTTTATATATATATATGTGTGTGTGTATATATATATATATATATATATATATATATATATATAAACTGGAATATACTCAGCCATATATATATGTGATATATATTGAATATATATTATATATTGGACATATATAATATATATGGATATATCATATATATCACATCTTCATCCATCCATCTTTCAATGAACACACACATAATTTGGCTATTGTAAATAATATTGCAATATACATAGGACTGCATATATCTTTGCAAATTAAGTACTTTCATATTCTTTGGGTAAATTTGCAGTAGTAGAATTACTGAATTATGAAGTAGTTCTAATTTTTAATTTTCTGAGCAATCTTCACACTGTTTTCCACAGGGGCTGCAATGGTTTCCATTCCTAACAACAGTGAAAGAGGATTCCTTTTTCTCTACATCCTTGTCAACACTTCTTTTTTCTTGTTTTTGTTGATTTTAGCCATTCTGACAGGGGTGAAATGAAATCTCATTATGATTTTGATTTTCTCTGATGATTAATGATACTGAACATCTTTTCACATGTCTATTGATCATCTCCATGTCTTTGAAGAAATGTCTGTTTATGTCTTCTGCCCATTTTTAATCAGATTTATTTAAAATGTTGAGTTGTATAAGTTCTAAATGTATTTTGGGTATAACCCTTTGTCAGATATGTTATTTGCAAATATTTTCTCCCTTTTAGTAGGTGGCCTTTTAGTTTTGTTGATTTTGTCCTTCACTGTGCAGAAGCTTTGTATTCTGCTGGAGTCCCAATAGTTTATTTATGCTTCTGTTTCTCTTACCACATGGGACATATCTGGAAGAATGTTGCCATAATCACTGTCAGAAAATTTACTGCCTATATTCTTTTATAGGATGCTTATCATTTCATGCCCAAATTTAGGTCTTTAGTCAGTTCTGAGTTCATTTCTCTGTATAGTATAAGTGAGTATAATCCAGTTCCATTTCTTTTCATGTATCTGTCCAGTTTTCCCAATAACATTGGGAACAGGCAGTCTTTTCATGTAGGTGTCCAGTTTTTCCAATAACCTTATTGAAGTGGCAGTATATTTCCCATATTCCTGCCTTCTTTGTCATAGATTTAGTGTTAAATCATGGATTTATTTCTGGGCTCTCTACTCTGTTATATTGATTTATGTGTCTATGTTTGTGCCAGTACCATAGTGTTTTGATTACAGCTTAGCAGAATATTTTGAAATCTGGAATTGTGATATATCATTTTATTCTTCTTTTTCAGGATTGCTTTGGTTATTTTGGTATATAAACTTTGGTTAAAAAGCCTTTTGTGATTCCTTGTAAATTTTAGGGTTATTTTTTTAGTTCTGTAAAAATATTATTGATATTTTCATAGGAATTAATTAAATTTGTAGATTACTTTGGGTAATACTACATTTAAAAGCTATTTGTTCCCCCCAACCCATGAGCATGGAATATCATTCTATTTATTTGTGTTATTTTTTATTTCTTTCATCAGTGTTTTATAATTTTGAGATATTAGTTCTTTCACCTCCTTAGTTAAATTTATTTCTAATTATTTTATTGTTTTTGGTGCAGTTGTAAATAAGAAAGTTTTCTTAATTCCCCTTTTGACTGGTTCATTATTAGTATATAGAAATGCAACAGAGTTTTGGATATTTATTTTTTATGCTGTGTCCTTACTGAATTCATTTATCAGTTATAGATTTTTGGTGGAGTCTAGGGTTTTCTATATATAGTAAAACTTGCAGATAGTGAAAGTTTTACTTCTTTAACAATTTGGTTGCCTTTTATATATTTTTATTTTTTGATTGCTGTGGTTAAGACATCCAATACTATGTTGAATAAAATTGGTGAGACTGGACATGCATGTCTTGTTCCTGGTCTTAGGAAAAATGTTCTCTGTTTTTCACCATTGGGGATGGTGTTAGCTGTAGGTTTTTCATATATGGCCTTATTATGTTGAAGTATGTTCCCCTTTAAATCTACTTTGTTGAGGGATTTTATCATGAATGGTGTACTTTTATCAAATGCTTTTTCTGTGTGTATTGAAACGGTCATATCCTTTTTATCCTTTCTCTTGTTGATGTGATGTGTCATGTTGTCCTATTGAATGCATTTGCATTACAGGAATCCCCTTTGATCATGGTGAATAATTTTTTAATGCATTGTTGGATTCATCTTGCTACTATTTTGTTGAGAATTTTTGTATGCATGTTTATCAGAGATACTTGCCTGCACTTCTCTTATGTTGTTTTGTCTTAATCTGGTTTTGACATCAGGGTAGTACTGGCCTCATAGAATGAATTTGGAAGTTTTCTTTCCCCTTTTATTTATTTATTTTTTTTTGGAGAAGTTTGAGAATTGGTATTAACTCTTCTTTAAATGTTTGGTAGAATTTATCTCCAAAGCCATCTGGTCCTGGACTTCTGTTTGTTGGAAATTTGTTGATTGCTGATTCAGTTTCTTTCCTAGTAATTTGTCAGTTCAAATTTCCTATTTCTTCCTGATTAATTTTTTAATTTTTTTATAATTTTCTGCAAATTTATTCATTTCTTCTAGATTATCCAATTTGTTGGGATACAACATTTTTTATATTTTATAGTCCTTTATATTTCTGTGGAATCAGTTGTTATATCTCTCCTTTTTCATTACTAATTTTGTTTGAGTTCTCTCTCTCTCTCTCTCTCTCTCTCTCTCTCTCTCTCTCTCTCTTATGAGTCTGGCAAAAGATTTATTAGTTTTTCAATTTTGGTAATCTTTTTAAGAACCAGTGCCTGGTTTCATTCATCTGTTATATTGTTTGTTTGTTTGTTTCTACTACATTTATTTCTGCTATGTTTATTGTTTTTTCTTATTTCCTTTTTTCTTTTCTTTTTCCTACCCCTTTTAGGTATAACTTTACATCATTTGAGATTTTTTCCTCTTAGAACAGCTTTGCTGAATCCCATAGGTTTTGGACCACTGTGTTTTAATTTCCATATGTCTCCATGTATTTTTTTAATTTCCTCTTTGATTACTTGGTTGACCCATTCATTGTTTAGTTTAACCTCAGTGTATTTGTGTTCTTTCCAGATTTGTTCTTGTTGTTGATTTCTAGTTTTATAGCACTATAGTTGGAAAAGATGCATAGTGGGACTTCAATATTTTTGAATTTGTTGAGATTGTGTTGTGGAATAATATCTGATCTATTCTGGAAAATGTTCCATGTGCACTTGAAAAAGAATTTGCATTCCACTCTTTTAAGATAGAATGTTCTAAATATATCACGTTGATCCATTGTGTCATTCAAAACCACTGTTTCCTTGTTGAATTTCTGTTTGGATAGTCTCTCCATTGATGTAAGTGAGGTGTTAAAGTCCCCTACTATTATTGTGTTACTGTTGATAGCTTCCTTTATGTTTGGTATCAGCTGCTCTATGCATTTGGGTATTTCCATGTTAAGTGCATAAATAATTATAATCATAAGTATCTTCTTGTTGGAGTGTTCCCTTTACGATTATCTATTGTCCTACTTTATAGTTTCTTACAGTCTTTGGTTTAAAATCTATTTTGTCCGAAGGGCACCTGGGTGGCTCAGTCAGTTGAGCATCCAACCTTGGCTTAGGTCATGATCTAATAGTTCGTGGGTTTGTGCCCTACTTTGGGCTTTCTGTTGTCAGAGCATAACCCACTTCAGATTCTCTGTCTACCACTCTCTCTGCCCCTCCCCCACTCATGCTCTCTACTCTAAAATAAAAATAAATCTTTAAAATATTAAAATAAAACTATTTTGCCTGATATAAATATTGCTCCCTGTATTTTTTACTTACATTTCCATGTTACATGCTTTTCCATTCCTTTACTTTCCATCTGCATATGTCTTTAGGTCTGAACTAAGTCTCTTTTGGCAGCATATAAATGTGCCTTGTTTTTTGTGCATTCCATCACCCTATGTCCTTTGACTGGGACATTTAGTCCATTTACATTCAAGTACTTATTGATAGGAATGTACCTACTGCCATTTGTTTTTATTTGTTTTATTGTTGTTTTTGTAGTTCTCCTTTTTTCTCTTGCCCTCACAGATTTCTGGCTTTCTTTAGTGATGTGCTTGGATTCCTTTCTATCTGTGCACATCTATACTGGTTATTGATTTGTGTTTACCATTAGGTTTATATATAACAATTTATACATATAGCAGTAAGTTGATGGTTGCTTAAGTTTGACCCCTTTGTAAAAACACTAAATTTTTACTCCCCTTCCTGGCACCTTTTAAAAATATGGTATCAATTTAATATCCTTTTATTTTGTGACTCTCTTGAGTAATGTTTATAGGTATACTTAATTTTACTGCTCTTGTGCATCCTACTTTTCTCATTCCTGCTTATCATCTTTCCTTTCCATTCAAATAATCTCATTTAACGTTTCTTGTAGGGCTTGGGGCACCTGTGTGGCTCAATTACTTAAATATCTGACTCTTGATTTGGGCTCAGGTCATGATCTCACAAGTGCGTGAGTTTGAGCCTCACTTTGGGTGTTGTGGTGATAATGTGGAAATGTCTAGGGATTTCCTCTCTCCCTCTCTCCCCTATCCCTCTTTCCCTCTGTCCCTCTCTCCCCCTCTTCCCTTTTCTGGCCCTCCCCAGCTCATGCTTCCTGTCTCTCAAAATAAATGAAGTTAAAAAGTTAATTATTTCTTCTAGGGCTAGTTTAGTGGTGATGAATTCTTTTAACTTTTGTTTGTCTAGGAAACTATCTTTCCATCGATTCTGAATAATAGCATTGCTCCTTGCTGGATAGAATATTCTGCCATACAGGTTTTTTTGTTTTGTTTTGTTGTTTTTCTTTCAGTACTTAGAATACATCATGCCACTCCCTTCTGGCCTGCTAAGTTTTTCCTAAGACTCAGCTGATAACCTAATGGCATTTCCTTGTATGTAACTGTTGTTGTTTCTCTTGCTGCTTTTAAAGTTCTCTCTTTATCACTACATTTGATCTTTTAATTACTATACGTCTTGGTGTGGACCTCTGTGGGTTGATTGTGTGTGTGTGTAGGCATGTGTGTGCCTCCTGGATCTGGATTTCTGTTTCCTTCCCCAGATTCGAGAAGTTTTCAGTTTTATTTTTTCAAATAAATTTTCTTCCTACTTTTCTCCCTCTCCTCCTACTGGGCTGCCTAGGATACATATTGTATGCTTGATGATGTTGCTGAGTTCCCTTAACTATTTTTATTTTTTATTAATTTTTTTTTCCTGTTTAGCTTGATTGCTTTCCATTACTGTGTCCTCCAGGTACACAGTACCTATTCTTCTGTTCTCTCTAGTTTATTTATTCCCTCTAGTACATATTTAATTTCAGTTATTGGGTTCTTGATCTTTGGTTCTTTTTATGTTTTCTGTCTCTTTATTGAGAGTCTCACCCTGTCCTCTTATCTAACTCCAGTGGGTATCTTTATGAACATTACTTTAAATTTTCTGTCAGGCATATTACTTATCTCTATTTCATTTAGCTCACTTGCTGTGATTTTGATCTGTTCTTTCATTTGGAACGTATTCCTCTGGTGCCTCCTTTTGTCTCTCTCTGTTTATTTCTATGTGTTAGTAAAATCAGCTACGTCCTCTCCTCTGGAGTGTGGTGGTCTTATGAAGAAGAGGTCATGTAGTGCCCTATAGGACAGTGTCCCCTGTTCATCAGAATTTGTCACTTCAGAGATATCTCCTCTGTGTGTAGCATGCACACTAATATTCTGGCTGTGTCACATTTTCCTTCAGTCCAGTTGTCTCTAATCACTCTCTCTGCCTATTTTGGGTAGGGTTTGGTCCCTGTGTTGTTAATAGATTAGCGTGGGACCACCTCAGGCTTGCGTTGAGTCAGACCAGGTGTTTGTCAGAGCTCTGGTAGCACTGAACTGGAAGGCACTTCTTTTGTTATCCTCTGAGAAGGTTTTATCAGTGGGTAAGGCTTACACTCAGACTAGATACCTGTTCCCAGTTCACTGCTGGGTCTGCATTTGGACTAGTTCTGTAGTTGTCTTTCCCTCTCCCTAGAGCAGGAGTCACTTTTGGGTGGTGATGGTCCCTGTGGGGAGCTGCTTACACACTGCCATCCTTATGGCACCACTTTGAATGGACTCCTAAGTGTTAGATGGGTTGGTTCCACAGGGGAGCTTGACTGTGGGTGTATTATGTCATTAAAGTCTTCTCTGATCCACTGCAGGAGGGGACCTGCAGCTATCCTGAAAAACTTCAGTAGGGGCAGGGGTAGAGGGGGTGGGTCTACAGAAAGGCATGGGGGTTGGGTAGGCTGTTAGCCAGCTAGATGGAGAGTGTTAGCACTATGCTGGTTCCTACAAGTATCTCTGTATCTTGGTTGGGGTTTGGGGTAGGGAATTATTGACCATTTGTTCTTGGAGAAGTCTCCAGAACATCCCTGCCCCTCCAGCACGTGCTCTGAAACTAGTAAACAAGTCTCCCTCCAATGTAACCTGTGCTCCTATAGTGTATCTCAGCAGGGCTATTTGTTGTGCTTTCTCTTTAAGAGCAAGAACTTAGTTTCCTCTTGTTGTGGGGCTCTCCTAGGACAGAGCATGCTGGCTTTTAAATTTCCAAGTGTTAAGCTCCACTGGTTGTAAGAACCCATGAAGTCACTTCCCTCTGGTTTTCAAAGCCAAATATTAAGAGGATTCATCTTTTCAGTGTGAGTCCTCCATGCCTGGGGTGCCTTATTTCAAGTCTGTTCCTCTGAACTCTCTTTGCCTGTGGCATCCTTCCTTCCCTCCCTTGGACAGTTTAGCAGGTTACTTTGGTTCCTGACCATGACTCCACTCTTCTTACCCTCTTGGATGTGGCCTCTCATCTAAATTCAGCTGTGGAGAGTCTGTTCTGCCAGTCTTTGGTCTTCTTCTGGGTTATTCACTGATGTGGGTATTATGTAGATGTATCTGTGGGATGAGGTGAACCTAAGATCTTTTTACTCCATCATCTTCCTAATTTGAGTCTTTCTTAATTTATTTCAACAGTATTTTGAAGTTTTCAATGTATACATTTTCATACATTTTGTTAAATTTATTGTATAATTTTGATAACTCTTAAAGTTATCAAACACTAGAGCATCAATGTACGTGACTGCAGCCATCTAGACCTATGGTTGTGTGTGTGTGGAGGGGGCTTTTAATTAATAATCCAGTCTCTTGACTTGTTAGTGGTTTATTAAGGTATCGTATTTCTTCTTTAGTCAATTTGTTAGTCTGTGTTTTTCTAGGTATTGGTCTAGTTCATGTAAGTTATCTAATTTTTTTTGCAACAGTTGTTCATAATCTTCCTTTTTATCTGCTTTTTTAAAATGCCAGTTATATCACTAGAAATGCCATCTATGTTATTTCTGATTTTACTCTGTAAGACTGTCTTCTGGCCTCCATTTATGATAAGAAGTCAGCTGTTACTGCGGTTTCTTTGCTGCTTTCAATGTTTTTTTTGTCTTTGGACTTCATTTTTTACTAGTATGTTTGTGGATATCTTTTAGTTTAATTGACTTGGAGAATGTTGAGCTTCCTGAATAGATATATGTTCATATTTGTCTATAAATTTATGATGCTTTAATCATTATTTCTTTCTATATGTTTTCAGCGATTTTTTTCTCTTTTCCTTCTGGCTTTCTTATTATTCACATTTGATTCATTTAATGTCGCAAATTTCTCTGATACAATGTTCATTTTTTTCTTTCTTGTCTCTGACCTTTGGATTAAAAATCAATTATCAGTCTAAAAGTTTGCTAATTTTTCCACCAGTTCGAATCTGCTGTTGATCTCTGGTGAATTTTTTATTTTAGTTTTTATCCTTATGAACTCCAGAATGTCTAATTCATTTATTTTTATCATTTTTCTTTGTTGATCTTCATTTGATGTGATATTGCTATCATACCTTTCTTCTTTAATCATATTTTCCATTAGTCCTACAAACATATTTATAATGGCTACTTTCAAGTCTTTTTTAAATCCCCCATCTGGTCACACTCACAGCTGACTTTTATTCGTTGCTTTTTTGCAGTATACAGGTCATACTTTCCTATTACTCTGCAAGGCATATTTTCATATTTTTAGTGTTGCTGTTGGAAACTGGACATTTTACATAATTGATTATTACACCTCTGGGTATAGGTACCTCTCCCAGAGTTCATTACTGTTATTTGCTTATTGTTCCATGAATGGTTGACTTATTGTAGTGAAGACCAAATTCCCACCCAGTGCAGTTTGAAGTGTGCTGTTCCCCAGGGAAATGCAGGCTTGTGTCACTCTGGGAAACAGTAGTTTTGATAGGTCTCAACTCTCTCTTTCCCTGAAAATGCGTTAACTTCCATCAATTGCCAGCTAATTTCTCTCTCTCTCTCTCTCCCCCCCTCCCCCCCACACACACTTTAACAATATCTTGAATCATAAATTACTTCATAAGCTAATTAAATTTGCACTCTTTTTAAGGGATAGTTAACTAAGTCAGTGTTTGAAATTATTTTTTCTGACTCCAGGTATACTTTCCCACCAATATTTCCCCACTTATCACTAGGAAAATAGGTAGCCTAAAGCTTAGCCTATATGTACAAGTCTAATTTCTTTCAAGATCAATTCCATTGTTCTTTGAGTTTCCTTGGGATTGGCCTTTCCTACACTCTATTGCAAATGAAGGAAGTTCCTTTGCGTATGTCTTGGAGCTCAACACTCCCTTCTCTAAATCTGTTTCTTTACCCCAGACAAAATCTTTGGGCCAAGGCTTATTTGCCTGGGTGGGTCAATGGCATAATTCTGTGTGAGTGACACTCCCACTTTAGGAGATAAGTGCTTGGTGGATGGTGGGCAGCAGATTCAGATTTCTTTACCTTTCTTTTCTTGGAGTGGAACCTCATCCACAAACTGAGTCATTTGGAAACCAAGAATTCACAGTGGTGTTTTACCTAATGTAGAGTTTCTGTTTCATGACTGGGAACTAAGTGGAATAAGGAAGCCTCACCTCTAAGCCAGAGTCATTAGAATTTAGACTTAACAGATAGCTGGGGTGTCATAACAGATGTTGATGCTCTGCCTCACCTAGGAACCTAGTCTACTACTAAGAGCTGGGGAGAGAGGAGGCTTATGTTCTTGGTTGTACCTGCCTTAAACAGTTTTCACGTCACAGAGGTGGGAGGGAGAAAAGAGGGCTCACATCTTGGTGTGACTCATAGTTCTTCCTAAATTTTAGTAGACTTTCTTGAATAATTATTTCTTAATTTGCTATATGCCCATAGGACCCATTCTAGACTATTTGAATTATCCTTCATTTTTATTTAATAATTTCACCAATTTCACTGAGAAGTGGTTGTCTGCTAGTAGTCTTCAATGGAGTTTTGACTTTTGAGCTTATATCTCACAGTCTTACTGAAATGATATTTTTAAATATTATTTCTTTAAAATATGAGTGTATATATTATGTCATTTGAAACCATAGATTTAGTTATTTCTTATCTAAATACTTTCTTTCTCTCTTTTTCCTTTTCTTTTTTTTTTTAAATATCTCTGGTCAGAACCCATAGTGCGTGATAAATAGAAGAGGCAAAACTGTCTTTCCTTGTTTTATTTCTGAATTTAGGAAGAAAGGATTAAATCATTCACCATTAAAAATAATATCATTTGTGGTTTTTTGTAACCCCCCCTTGATAGTTTTGAGGACATTGCTTTTCTTTCTTGGTCATTGAAGTTTTGTTTTGTTTTAATCAAGGTAAACATTTTATCAAATTTTATCAAATTCTATTTCTGTGTCTGTGCTGACAGCAGAGAGCCCAGTGCAGGAGTAGAACCCATGAACTGCAAGATCATGACCTGAGCCAAAGTCAGATGCTCAACCAACTGAGCCACCCAGGTGCCCCTCATTATCATATTTTAATAAATATTAGCCCTTTCTGCTATTTACTGTACATTGGTCTTTCTCTTTGGATATGTGCATTTTTAATTGAGGTAGTACAATTTCACATTAGTTTCAGGTGTGCAAAAGGATTCAATAATTCTATGCAATTCTTACTGATCATCAAGATAATTCTTAATTCCCTTCCTCTATTTCATCCAAATAGCCACCTAACTCCCTTCTGGCAACCTCCAGTTTGTTTTCTGTATTTGAGTCTCATTTTTCTATTTGTTGTTCCTTTTCCTTTTTTTTTTCTTAAGTTCCACATATGAGTGAAATCATATGTCATTTATCTTTCTCTGACTTGTTTCACTTAGCATTATACCCTCTACATTCATCCATGATGTTGCAAATGGCAAGATTTCATTCCTTTTTATGAATGATCAGTATTCATGTGTGTGTGTGTGTGTGTGTGTGTGTGTGTGTGTGTGTATACACCACATTTCTTTATCCATTTATTTGTGAATGGACACTGGGTTGGCTCCAATCTTGGCTATTGTAAATAATGTTGCAGTGAACATAGGGGTGCATATATCTTTTCAAATTAATGTTCTCATTTTCTTTGGATGAATACCTAGTAGTGGAATTACTAGATCATATGGTAATTCTATTTTTAATTATTGAGGAGTCTCCATACTGTTTTCCACAGTGCTGGCACCAATTTGTGTTCCCAGAATCTGGTCTATCTTTCAAGACTTGTTTTCCACACTGAATATTAAGATTGTATTTACTATGGATAGTTTCATAGTTCTATCTGTGAGCATTCATTATGTGTTATGTATTAAAAAGATCTACCTTTATATTTGCCATGCTCTCAAAGCTCCCATATTTTCTGTCACTATTTTAATCAATTTTCCTTCTTTTAATCCTTTAACAGTTAAAGTTTACATTTTACTCTATTCTTTGAACAATTTTGTTTTTCACACCTGTAGTAATCTTAACAAAGTCTTAACTGAATCAATACTTCTACAAACTTCTTAAACATTAGAAAATTAGGCCATTTCAACTGAATCAACTCTTCACTGCATGTTTTTATGACCAGCATTTTGGCTTTGTTTTGTTTATTTTATCCTGTTGTATTACCTGTCAGTTGAATTAATTTCATTGATGGCCTCTTTTATTGTTACAAGTTTTCTTCTTTACAGACAGCGTTCCTTCTGTAGAAAGCTATTTTTTCTTAACTTTTGAATTAAACAGTTTTTTACGTTGTAATTCTATTTTCTTTTTTGATCTATTTCTACTGTGTTTTTTTGTAATTTTTCATTTATATTTTAAAATTATATTCAGTAGGTATTTTTTATCTTTAAGAACATCTTGAGGTTTGGATATAGAACTGCATTTCCAAACCAATTTTGTGTTAGTTTCTGCTTGACACTTGACATATACTCTAGGTCTAGGACCAATTTTTAATACAGCTTCAAATTTTGATGTTTTCTGAATTCTTGAGTAGTATAAATTTGAATCCCAAATTTGTATGAATTCTGAACCTATAGCTTCAAATTCTCATGGGAGGTATTTTTCTTTCTTTCAGAGCTCATACATAATCAGACACATTTTCCTATCATCTCCCTTTGCTGCTAGGTGTCTAAATCTCTACTCCATCATGACTCTGAGAATTTCAAGTTTTTGCAGAAATATTAGTTCCATTCCTTTACTGTATAAAGATCCAAGTCCTTGGCTTCTATGTCTATTGGGGATAATAAAATTCTTGCCACTAGGTTACATCTCTTATTCAAATCCTACCTCACTCATATCCACACTAGACAGGAACCACTCATGATTTTACCCCTGTGAGATTTTTCTTTTGCAATATCATTTTCATGTTGAACATTTAGGACTCTTTTTTCTCTTTTGGGCACTTGACTATGTAAATGATGTTTTGCTCTGTTTTATGCAGTATTTTATATTTTATGGAAAATATTTAAAAATTTCTCAGTCCATATGTTAGAAAATAAAAATTATTCTCATAAATTCGTACCTTTCTACTGGGAACTTTTAAGGCTAGGTCTCAGGCAGTCATGTGGTATATGAGCACAATGGGCTCAAGTGGTAGAGCTATTGGGGAAGCTTTAAGAGGCAGAAAATGGCTGAATTCATGAGCCACGTGGGTGGTGTCACAGACTATAATTGGGGGTTGGGCTAATTATCATATATATACATATATATGATCTCGTTTATTATATAAAGCTAGAGAATAATAAATGCTAGAATAAACAGTTAATAAACAAAAAGCTACACAATCTTTAAAAACAACAGTGCATATCTTAAACATGGCTATAGGTGCAGACAATGTAGGGCAAGAGACCTGTTGGAATTTTACTGGGATCCCGGTCTTATGAAATCAAGCCTCTTTTAGAATCTAGGAAACCTGAACCTCATGTGGGGCTGATGAGGACTGTTTGTATTTAATCCTCTTTTGCTTTTTCACACTGATAATATCAGCACTGCCTTGAATGAAATTCCTTTGGCATTTTAGGCTATAGGAAAATAATCCTGAGCAATAGTAATCTGTGCTTATTGTTTGGGAGGAAATGGTGAAACAAAAACCTAATTTCATCATCTCATTTTGCACAGCAACTTCATCACAGGAGGCTTTTTAAAAATTAGATTTTTTTTGACACTACATTTTTAATCTATTTATTTCCCATACGTAAAACATTTTTAATAGTTTATTTTCAAATTGGTTTCCATAATACACCCAGTGCTTCTCCCCACAAGTGCCCCCCACCATAACCATCACCTCCTTCCCTCCCTCCCCCTCCCCCTTCAGTCCATGGTTCGTTTTCAGTATTCAATAGTCTTTCATGATTTGTGTCCCTCACTCTCCCCAGCTCTCTTTCCCCCTTCCTCTCCCTATGGTCCTCTGTTAGGTTTCTCCTGTTAGACCTATGAGTGCAAACATATGGTATCTATCCTTCTCTGCCTGACTTATTTCACAATGAGAAAGAATGAAATATGGCCATTTGTAGGAAAGTGGGTGGACCTCGAAGGTGTCACGCTAAAAATTAGATTCTAATCAGCTGATGTCTGCCATTTATAAGGTGTAAGATGATTATAATAAAATGGCGGATACACTGTTATATAAGAAAAAGTGAATCAATTACCACGATTGAATATATTAACTTTTTAAATCTTTAATCTCTACTAATTTCATAGGCATGATATTTTGATATAACTATTAGAAAAAAGAGAAGGAAAAACTCTGGTTTTCTGATTGAGAAGCCTGTAACCTTATCATATAGATGTTAATTAACATTGTATGTGCCATGAAGATTTGTTTCCCAGAGAATTATAAAATGGCATTGTGCTAGCTATTCTATAGCAACAATATTTAGAGTTCTAAAAGCTAAAAAAAAACCTAGAACACATTTTATGATATTTGAAATATTAATTGTATCACCAGAATGTTTTCTCACGTCAACTACATCTACTATGCAAGAGGCATCTTGTTATCCTTCTTAAATTTTTTCTTTCAAATAGAGTTAATTTGAAATTACAATGACAAATAAAAGGAAAAATATGAGAAAATAATCTGATGACCAGGACTTATTAAACAGCTAATTTTTCAAGTGACATATGGAAAAATGAGAATAGAGAGTAGTAACTAAAATAACTATGGTCAATAAAATAGCAAGGCAGAGATGCATTTAATTAGATTCTATTTATTTGATTAATGTCTTAAGTATATGAATATGGACACAGATATAGGTAAGATGGAATAACATTTTTTCAATAAACTTGTGTGTTATTTAAAATTATGTACTAAACACTACAAAGTAACAGGAATATAAGTATCAGCATTCCTCAGAAGATGGCATAAAAATAATTACTGATTTTGAAAATTATGCAGTAAAATGATTGCCAGAAATATCAGCCTGGCAGAGAAAGTTAACTCTTTCTGATTAAGAAAGAACTCTTTAATTAATTTTCTGACTGATATTCTAGAGATTTCCAATAATTGAAGTGTATATAATTTTAATAATGCAATTATTCCTCTCTTGTTTAACCATTATTCAAGATTTCTTTGCAGTGGAATTCATTGCAAGGAAATATAGTTTTTCAAAGTTGACTTTCATTTGGGAGTATCAAAATGATAATTTTCAAAGTATAAATAAAATATACATAGGAGCTTTTATGTTTGTTATACAAAAATATAATCCTCAAAATTGTGTGGCAATGCATACTAAGTTAGATTTTCACTTAAATAAACCTATAAATATTGGATAGTCCTCAGGACTAAATAACAGAAAGCAAATTATTAGAAATATAGTATTTATATTATAAATACAGTAAGTTTCTGAAATAGTAAGAGTTGGAGTTCAAAATGACTCCTTGACCCATGGGCTAGGGAATACATGTCGTGTTAGCAGGCATAAAGGAAACATTGTATATGTTTTAGTCTCATTGTACACCTCTATCAGAGCTTTTGTGTGAACAGGTGCATGGTCAATGAATGGTGATATTTTGAAAGGAAATGTTTTTCCGTAGCAGTAGGTCTAAACAGTGGTCTTAAAATATTCATTAAGCTATGTTGTAAATAGATGTGCTGTCATCCAGTTCTATTTATAGAGAAAAGGCAGAGTAAATTTAGGATAATTCTTAAGGGTTTTCAGAATGCAAATGAGCATTGACTTCAACTTAGAGTCTCCTAGCTTCTAACAAGAGAGGCTATTCTTTGAAGCTATGCATTGACTTCTCCTCTCTATTAAAGTCCTAAGTGACATCTTCTTCCACCATGAGGTGTTTTGTTTACAATGAAAATGTGTTGTTTTTATAGCCATCTTCATTAATTAACTTCCCTAGATCTACTGAATAACTTGTTAGGGCTTTTACATCAGCACTTGCTTAGAAACCATTGTAGGGTTAGTAATTGGCCTAATTTTAATATTGCTGTGTCTCAGGGAATGGGGAGGCACTGAAAAAAGGGAAAGAGATAGGAATGGATGGTGGAGCAGTCAGAGCAATTATCAATTTAGTTCACCATGATTTATCAGTCACCATTATTTATCAATTAAGTTCACCATCATTTATGAGTGTGGATTATGCCCCTGAAAACAATTGTAACATCAAAGATCACTGATCACAGATCACCCTAACAAACATATTAATAAAAAATTGAAATATTGTGAGAATTACCAAGATATGACACTGACATAAAGTGAACTAATGCTGTTGGAAAAAGAGTGCTGATAGATTTGCTCAAGGAACATTGGCCACAAACCTTCAATTAGTTAAAAAGAAATCTGTGATGATGCTAAAGTGAAGCACAATAAAATGAAATATGCTTGTACATTATCTTTCAGTGTATTTTAACTGATTAAGATTATATATATCTTATGTGTGTATATATATGTATATTTTTGTATATGTATGTGTAGATTATTAGGGTAGGAAAACATAGTCTGGATTTAGGATAGGTTTAGATTTATAAAACAATTATGAGAATAGTATGGTATTGCCATATATCCCACACCTTTTCTCCTATTAACATTTTTATTAGAATGGTACATTTGTCACAATTAATAAACACCAATACATTGTTATTAACTAAAGTCTATTCTTTGAATTTCATTTTTCCATTCGAGGATCCCAACCAGTATAAGTGCATTACATTTAGTTGTCATGTCTTCTCTAAACTGTGATAGTTTCTCAGAATTTGTTTTCGATGACTTGACAGTTTTGAGGAGTACTGTTTAGGTATTTTATAAAATGTTTATCAACTTTAGTTTGATATATTTGTTGGGGTTGCACAGGGATTATGTTTTATTTTTGGGGAAAAGGCAATAGAAATTAGGTTCCATTCTCATCCTATCCTATCAAGAACCCATGTTATTTACATGATATCATTATTAATGCTCACCTTCATCCCCTAGCTAAGGTAGGGTTTGTCAGGTTTCTTCACTGTAATTTTCCACAATCCCATTAAGAGTGCTATGTTACTTGGAAAGAAGTTACTCTGTGTAACTCAAACTAAAATGATGAGGAGTTATGCTCCACCTTGTTGGAGGGGCAGTATTACATAAACTATATGTAAGTTTCTTTGGGAGGATTGTCTATTTTTCATTTACATATTTAATAATTCATATCTGAATTGACACAGATATCTACTCTATACTTTGGGTTATAATCCAGTCATATTTGTTCCCCAAACCTTTCTGGTGTGGGCAATTTGGAACTCTTTCCATTGACATTTGTGCACTCCAATATACTTGTTCGGGTTGTATTCTTATTTTTAATACCTTTAAATCCCAGCACTAAAAAATGCTAAGATGCTCCAGGCTCATTCTGTGTATTCTCTGTCCAAGTCCTAATATTAGCCATTTCTCTAAGGATCTCTGCTTGCTTTTATTGGAGAATGGTATTTGAAACTAAGATTGCTAGAAGAACAAGGAAGTACATGCGTGCATACTAACTGATAAATGTATACATATTTATAAATATATATGGTTACCTATCTGTATATATATTAAGCTAAATATGAGTTTATATTGATTAATTCAACTCTAAACCATTACCACATGTTTATTCTAGCATCCTCCTCTGACTATAGTCTTCCTCTCCAGTAGTGATTAACCTGGCTCCCACCTTTCCCTATCCATTTACTCCATTGTTCTACTTCTATATATGTGTATAATAGTGTTAGATTTGCTGACCTGTATATTGTGGGGAAAAGCTTTACCAAGTTCAGTACAGTGCTTAAGTAAATTTCTCTTGCCTTTTATCTTCTAGTCTGTAGTCTCCCTTCCAAAGTCACATAGATCCAGCACCTTTGCCTCCACCTTTATCCCCCCAAATTTCGCAAATTTGTAAAAAGGTAAAGCCTTTTCTTCATGGTCTGAATTCCACCTCAGATCCCCTGGTCAACTAATTTCTTTTAAAAAATGCATATATTAAGTTTCACTTGTGCCATAAAGTTCTTTTGATTTTTTTAAAATTGTCATGTGTCTATTATGATATAATAGAGAATAGTTTGTGCCCTAAAAAATTCTGTGAACTTCACTTATTCAAATTTGTTTAAAATTTGTTTAAAATCTCTCTAGTTTTCCCTTTTCTACAATGTCACAGGAATGGAATCTGTCTTTCAGACTGACTTCTTTAATACTATCATTTAGACTCATTGAGGTATTTGCATTTCCAAAATGCATTGATGGCCCATTCCTTTATAGATCTTCTACTCTTTTATTTTATGTATGCACTGTAGTTTGTTTATCCATTCACAAATTGAAAAATATCTTAGTTATTCACATTTAGGTGATTAAAATATTGTTTTATTCATGTGCAGGTTTCTTGTGTGAATATACATTTTCAAATTAGTTGGGTAAAAACCTTGGAGTTTATTTACATGATAGGACTGTGTTTAAATGTGTAAGAAACCCTCAAATTGTCTTCCATGGAAGCTGATGACCTTTTGCATCGCACTACCAATGAATGAGGGAGTTTGTTTTATTTCCTCACTGTATTATCAGTTTTTAAAACTTTAAGTTGTTGGAGCACCTGGGTGGCTCAGTCAGTTAAGCCTCCAAGTTTGGCTCAGGTCATGATCTCACGTTCATGGGTATGAGCCCCGCGATGGGCTCTGTGCTGACAGCTATCTCAGAGTCTGGAGCCTGCTTCTGATTTTGTGTCTCCCTCCCTCTCTGCCCCTCCCTTTCTCATGCTCTGTCTCTGTATCAAAAATATATAAAACATTAAAAAATTTAAAAAAAACACTAAGTTAAAATTTATGTATAGTTTATTAGTTTAATTTACAATTTTCAAATGACAAATTATGTCTAGCATCTTTCATGTATTCTATATATTGTTTCTATATTAGCTTTTATCCTTCGATAATGCTGTAGTCCATTAATTACAGTATTTTTTTTATATTTTGAACGTTTTCTAAGTAGATAACCCTATTATTTACTAAGAAAAAGTTTCATTTCCTGTTGTGGCAAATGACTAGATACCTTTGTTTTATATGGCTAATATTCCATTATACACACCCACAAACATACACTTTATTCATTCATCTGTTGATGGACACTTGTGCTACTTCCCTAATTTGGGTATTGTAAATAATGTTGCAATAAACATAGTGGTGCAAATATCCATTCAAATATTGTGTGTCTTGAATAAATACCCAGTAGTATAACTAATGGATCGTATGGCAGTTCTATTTTCAAGTTTTTCAGGAATCTTTATACTGTTTCCACAATGGCTATACCAGTTTGCATTCCCATCAAGAGTACATGAGGGTTCTTCCCCCCCCCCCCCCCCCCGCATCCTCACCAACACTTGTTTTTTGTGTTTTTTATTTTAGCCATTTACAGTTGAGAGGTGATTTGTGGTTTTGATCTGCATTTTCCTGATAATTAGTAATGCTGAGCATCTTTTCATATGTGTTTTGGTCATTTGTGTGTTTTTTGTGAAGAAATCTATTTTGTCTTCTGTCCATGTATTTGGTTGGATCATTTGTGGTTTTTTAGCTGTTGAGTTGTAGAAGTTCTTTATATATTTTGGATACTAACCCTTTTTCAAATATGTCATTTCCAAATACCTTCTCCCATTTAGTAGGTTGCCTTTTAGTTTTATTGTTTCCTCTGCTGTGTAGAAACTTTTTATTTTGATGTAGTATGTTTTTGCTTTCGTTCTCCTTGCCTTATGAGACCTATCTAGAAAAATATTGCTAAGGCCTGCATCAGAGAAATTACTGCCTGTGCTCTTTTAGGATTGTTATGGTTTCAGGTCTCACATTTAGATCCTTAATCATTTTGAGTTTATTTTGTGTATGGTGTAAGAAAGGGGTCCAGTATAATTTGTTTTTGCATTTAACAATCCAATATCATAAACTATTTGTTGAAAAGACTGTCCTTTTTTTTCCATTGCATATTCTTGACTCTTTTGTTAAAAATAAGTTGACCGTAGAATCATGTGCTTTTTTTTCAGGCCTCTTTATTCTGTTCCATTGATTTATGGGTCATGTGTGTGTGTCAGTAAATACTGTTTAATTAAATTTTATAGTATACCTTGAAACCTGGGATTATGATACTTACAGTTTTGTTCTTTTAAATATTGTTTTGGCCATTTGGGTTCTTTTTGGTTATATACAAATTTTAGGGTTTTTTTTTGTTCTGTGAAAAATGTTGGTTTTTTGATAATGATTGCATTAAATCTGCACATTGGTTTGGGATGTGTGGATATTTTAACAAGATCTGTTCTCAAAACCTATGAGCATGAAATATCTTCCCATTTGTGTCATCTTCAACTTCTTTCATCAATGTATTATAGTTTTCAAATACAGATCTTCCACCTCCTCTCTTAGTTCCTAGGTATTTTATTATTTTGGTGAAAATATTAATGGAATTGTTTTCTTAAAACCTATTTCTGCCACTTCATTGTTAGTATATAGAAATGTAACAGATTTGTGTATAATGTTTTTGTATCCTGCCACCTTACTTAATTCATTTACCAGTTTTAGGAATTTTTGGGTGGAGTCTTTAGAGTTTTCTATATAAGTATCATGTCACTTACAAATAGTGGATGTTTTACTTCTTTCTTACCAATTTGAATGTCTTTTATTTATTTTTATTGTCTGATGGGTGTGGCTAGGACTTCCAGTACTGTGTTGAATTAAAAAAAACAAAACAAAAAAAAACAAACCTTGATTCATTCTTTATTTCCCAGACATCCTCTTTTCTTAATGAGATACAAATTTCTGATCCATTTGATTTTCCTTGTATCTAATGAATATTTTGCAGCATTTCTTGCATAAACAGGTCAGCTGCCAATGGTCGCCTTCTATTTTTGTTTGCATTAGAAAGTCTTTCTTCATTTTTAAATTTGAAGAATCATTTCCCTGACTATAGAATTCTAGGTTGGTGTGTTTTTTATGTTGTTGTTGTTTAACATTTTAAATATTTTACTCTTTCTTTTTGCTAGTGGTTTATGAAAATTAATATGATATTTTTTAATCTGTTGATGAAAATATATGAAACACTTCAATGATTTGCATGTCATCCTTGTGCAGGGGTCATGCTAATCTCTGTATTATTCAAATTTTAGTATATGTACTACTGAAGCAAGTACTACTCTGTAATTCTTGTTTCTGCATTGTTTGTGTTTTCCCTTACCCAGGCCTCTTTTAGGATTTTCTGTTTCTCTTTAAGTTTCTGCATTGCCAAAATAATTTTCCTATATATAGATGTTTAATTTTTGCTGGTGTTTAATGTTGACATTCTTTGCTCTGTGGTTTGATATTTGTCATTTGTTTTTAGAAAGTTCTAAGCTATTTTAAATTCAAATATTTATTTTAATTTCTCTTTTCATTCTGATGTGTTACATTTTAACAGTTATAGGATATTCTCTTTATCATTTTTCTTTATGTATTTCAATTTGGAAAGTTTCATTGCTTTATGGTCAAATTCACTCATTATTTCCTTGGACATTTCAAGTATACTTATAAGAACATCAAAAGTATTTGTCATTTAGTCAGTGTTTTTATTTTTAGCATTTACTTTTGATTCTTAGAATTTATGTAACCTAAGATAGAAACTCATCTGTTCTTGCATTCTATTTTAACATATTAATTATAGTTACATTAAACTTCCTGTCTTATAATTTACATCTGTGTTATATCCTAGACTAATTCTGATGACTTCTTTGTCTCTTCCATTTTTCTCTTGCCTTTAGGAATGCCAAACATGTTGTATTAAGGAATAGAAACTGAGGTCAATAGGTCATGAACGTGAAGATGTATGATATTTTGACTAATTTTTGGCTGTATTTAATGTTTGTTGTAGGTACCAGAGATTAAACATTCTTTAGACTCTTTCTTTTTGTCTCCTTTTTTTAGCTTTGGAGATTTCCTATCCATTTGTTGATCGGAAAGAGTCTGTGTCCCCCATCTCCCTTGCAAGAAAACAAGGAATCTTTCTCAGATTCTCACTTTGAGAATTTGATGGTGTTCCTGGAAGTAAAGATAATAAAAATGTAGGATCCCCCAGAAGTTTGTCACTCATCCAATTCCATACTCAGCTTTAGAAATACATCTAAATTAGCATTTATGTTCTTTTCAATTTATTTATTTTTAAATGCTTTTTTTTTTCCCAAGAGAGAAAGAGGAGAAACGAAAGAGGGAAAGAAATGATTCGAAGCAGGCACTGTGCTATTAGCATAAAGTGAAACCACAAGAAATCACAGGACCATGACCTGCAGTCAGATGATTAACGAACAGAACCACCCAGGCACCCCCATTCCTGCTACTTTATAGTTCCAGTGGCTTCTGTCCCAGGGACGCAGATCTCAGTTACTTTATCTTTCTGAAAGTACATGTCTTTCCAGATTTCAGAATGGTTTGCCTTCCAATCATAGTTCCATGATGAATACTAAAAAAAACAAAACAAAACAAAACAAAATTGACTTTCAGTTTGTATAGCTTTTATCTTATAATGTCATTAGTGACAAACTCTAAGTCACTTACATGGAACAGCTGCACCTAGAAGTTCTTTGGGTGGATTAACTCCACTTTGAGTTTTAAACCCTAGGAGGAAAAAGTATATATTTCTTTTCTGGGATAAGCAGCTTTACCTCTCTATGGCTTAGATTACTAATTTTATTATTTTTTATTTTTTTAATAGTTTATTGTCAAATTGGTTTCCATATAACACCCAGTGCTTCTCCCCACAAGTGCCCCCCACCATGACCATCACCCCCTCCCCCTTCAGTCCATGGTTCCTTATCAGTATTCAGTAGTCTCCCTTGATCTGTGTCCCTCACTCTCCCCTGCTCTCTTTCCCCCTTCCTCTCCCCATGGTCCCCTGCCAGGTGTCTCCTGTTAGACCTATGAACGCAAACATATGGTACCTTCTCTGCCTGACTTATTTCACTTAGCATGACACCCTCAAGGTCCATCCACTTTGCTACAAATGGCCATATTTCATTCTTCCTCATTGCCATATAGTACTTCATTGTATATATATATACCACATCTTCTTCATCCATTCATCAGTTGATGGATAGTTAGGCTCTTTCCATGATTTGGCTATTGTAGAAAGTGCCACTATGAACATTGGGGTACATATGCTCCTATGTATCAGCACTTATATATCCCATGGGTAAATCCCTAACAGTGCTATTGCTGGGTCATAGGGGAGTTCTATGGATAGTTTTTTGAGGAGCCTCCACACTGTTTTCCAGAGCAGCTGCACCAGTTTACATTCCCACCAACAGTGTAGGAGGGTGCCTGTTTGTCCACATCCTCGCCAGCATCTATAGTCTCTTGATTTGTTCATTTTAGCGACTCTGACTGGTGTGAGGTGGTATCTCAGTGTGGTTTTGATTTGAATGTCCCTGATCATGAGTGATGTTGAGCATCATTTCATGTGCCTGTTGGCCATCTGGATGTCCTCTTTGGAGAAGTGTCTATTCAGGTCTTCTGCCCATTTCTTAACTGGATCATTCAATTTTCGTGTATGGAGTTTAGTGAGCTCCTTGTATATTTTGGATACTAGCCCTTTATCTGATATGCCATTTGCCACTATCTTTTCCCATTCTGTCTGTTGCCTATTAGTTTTTTTTTTTTTTTATTGTTTCCTTTGCCTTGCAGAAGCCTTTTATCTTGATGAGGTCCCAGTAGTTCATTTTTGTTCTTGATATCCTTGCCTCTGGGGATGTGTTGAGGAAGAAATTGCTTTGATTGCGGTCTAGGAGGCTATTTCCTGCTTTTTCCTCAAAGGTTTTTATGGTTTCTTCTCACACTCAGATCCTTTATCCATTTTGAGTTTATTTTTGTGAATGGTGTCAGAAAGTGGTCTAGTTTCATTCTTCTGCATGTTGCTGTCCAGCTCTCCCAACATCACCTGTTGAAGAGGCTGTCTTTTTTCCATTGGACACTCTTTCCTCTTTTGTCAAAGATTAATTGGCCATATACTTGTGGGTCCAGTTCTGGGTTCTCTATTCTATTCCATTGGCCCATGTGTCTGTTTTTGTGCCAATACCATACTGTCTTGATGATGACAGCTTTGTAGTAGAGACTAAAGTCTGGGATTGTGATGACTCCCGTTTTGGTTTTCTTCTTCCATATCACTTTGGCTATTCGGGGTCTTTTGTGGTTCCATATGAATTTTAAGATAGTTTGTTCTACCTTTGAGAAGAATGCTGGTGCAATTTTGATGGGCATTGCATTTAATGTGTAAATTACTTTGGGTAATAATGACATTTTAACAATGTTTATTCTTCCGATCCATGAGCACAGAATGTTTTTCTATTTCTTTGTGTCTTCTTCCATTTCCTTCATAAGTCTTCTATAGTTTTCAGCATATAGGTCTTTTACATCTTTGGTTAGGTTTATTCCTAGGTATTTTATGGTTTTTTGTGCAATTGTGAATGGGATGTGTTTCTTGCTTTCTCTTTCTGTTCATTTTTGGTGTATAAGAATGCAACCGATTTCTGTACATTGATTTTGTACCCAGCAACATTATTGAATTCATTGATCAGTTCTAGATGGCTTCTGGTGGAGTCGATCCAGTTTTCCATGTAGAGTATCATGTCGTCTGTGAAAATTGACTTCTTTGCCGATTCTGATGCTTTTTATTTCCTTTTGTTGTCTGATTACTGATGCTCGGACTTCCAGCACTATGTTAAACAGCAGTGGTGAGAGTGGACATCCGTGTCATGTCCCTGATTTCAGGGGGAAAGCTCTCAGTTTTTCCCCATTGAGGATAACATTGTCTGTGGGCTTTCCATAAACGGCTTTTATGATGTTTAAGTAAGTTCCTTCTATCCCAACTTTCTTGAGGGTTTTTATTAAGAAGAAATATTGTATTTTGTCAAATGCTTTTTCAAAATCTATTGACAGGATCATATGATTTTTTGTTTTGTTTTGTTGATGCGGTGTATCACATTAATGGATTTGCGAATGTTGAACCAGCCTTGTAACCCAGGAATAAATCCCACTTTATCATAATAGATAATACTTTTTATATGCTGTTGAATTCGATTTGCTAGTATCTTGTTGAGTATTTTTGCATCTGTATTCATTAAAGATATTGGCCTGTAGTTCTCTTTTTTCATTGGGTCTCTGCCTGGCTTAGGAATCAGAGTGATATGTGCTTCATAGAATGAGTCCGGTAGTCTTCCTTCCATTTCTTTTTTTGGAATAGCTTGAGAAGGATCGGCATTAACTCTGCTTTAAACATCTGGTAGAATTCTCCTGGGAATCCATTTGGCCCTGGGCTTTTATTCGTTGGGAGATTTTTGATAACTGATTCGATTTCTTCACTGGTTATGGGTCTGTTCAGATTTTCTATCTCTTCCTGTTTGAATTTTGGTAGTGGATGTGAGTTTAGAAATTTGTCCATTTCTTCTAGATTGTCCAGTTTGTTGGCATAAAATTTTTCATAGTAATCTCTGATGATTGCTTGTATTTCTGAGGGATCTGTTGTAACAGATCCGTTTTCTTTCATCATTTTGTCTATTCGCATGTTTTCTCTTTTCTTTCTGAGGAGCCTAGCTAGAGGTTTATCAATTTTATTTTTTCAAAAAACCAACTCTTGGTTTCATTGATCTGTTCAATTGTTTTTGTGGATTCTATCTTGTTTAATTCTGCTCTGATCTTTATTATTTCTTTTCTTTTGCTGGGTTTGGGGTGTTCTTGCTGCCCCCTTTCTAGTTTCCATAGGTGCTCTGTTAGGTTTTGACTTTGTGCTTTTTCTGATTTGTTGAGGTAGGCCTGTATTGCAATGAACTTTCCTCTTAAGACTGCCTTTGCTGCATCCCAGAGAGTTTGAATTGCTGTATTCTCATTTTCATTTGTCTCCACATACTTTTTAATTTCCTCTGTAATTGACCGATTGGTTCAGTAATCCTTTAGTAGGGTAGTTTTTAACCTCCACATTTTTAGAGGTTCTCCAGACTTCTTCCTGTGGTTGATTTCAAGTTTCATAGCATTGTGATCTGCAAGTGTGCATGGTATGATCTCAATTCTTTTGTATTTATGGAAGGCTGTTTTATGACCCAGTATGTGATCAATCTTGGAGAATGTGCCATGCGCACTCGAGAAGAAAGTGAATTCCCTAGCGTGAGGATGCAGAGTTCTAAATATATCTGTCAATTCCATCTGCTCCAGTATGCCATTCAGGTCTATTGTTTCTTTAGTGATTTCTTTGTCTGGCTGATCTATCCATTGTTGTAAGTGGGGTATTAAAGTCCCCTGCAATTAGCACATTCTTATCAATAAGATTGCTTTTGTTTGTAATTAATTGTTTTATGTATCTAGGAGCTCCCAAATTCGGCGCATAAGTGCTTATAATTGTTAACTCTTCTTCATATAGAGTCCCTGTAATTATTATATAGTGTCCTCCTTCATCTTTTGTTACTGCCTTTATTTTAAAGTCCAGTTTGTCTGATATAAGAATGGCTACTCCAGCTTTCTTTTGGCTTCCAGTTGCATGGTAGATATTTCTCCATCCCCTTACTTTCAATCTGAAGGTGTCTTCAGGTCTAAGGTGAGTCTCTTGTAAAGCAGCAAATAGATGGGTTTGGGTTTTTTATTTATTCTGCTACCCTGTGTCGTTTGACTGGAGCATTCAGTCCATTGATATTCAGTGTTATTATTGAAAAATATGGGTTTAGATTCATTGTGTTCCCTGTAGAGTGCATGTTTGTAGTGATGTCTCTGGTACCTTTATTCCTTGCTACGTTTCCCTCATAGAGTCCCTCTTAAGATTTCTTGTAGGGCTGGTTTGGTAGTGATGAATTCTCTCAACCTTTGTTTATTTGGGAAAACCTTTATCTCTCCTATTTTGAATGGCAGGCTCACTGGATAAAGAATTTGTGGCTGCATATTCTTCCTGTTCATCACATTGAAGATTTCCTGCCATTCCTTTCTGGCCTGCCAAGTTTCAGTAGATAAGTCTATAACCACTCTGATAGGTTTCCCTTTGTATGTGAAGGCCCTTTTCTCCCTAGCTGCTTTCAGAAATCTCTCTTTGTCTGTCTTTATATTTTGCCAGTTTCACTATGATATGTCGTGCTGAAGGTCGGTTTATGTTACGTCTTAGGGGAGTTAAGTATGTCTCCTGAATTTCAATGTCTTTCTTTCCCCAGATTGGGGAAATTTTTGTGTATAATTTCTAGCACTCCTTCAAGCACTCTGTCTTTGTCTTCCTCTTCAGGAACTCCTATGATACAGACATTGTTCCGTTTGATTGTATCACTCAGGTCTCTGATTCTCCTTTTGTGCTCCTGAATCATTTTCTCTCCTTTTTTTCTCGGCCTCCTCTTTTGCTATAACTGTGTCTTCTAATTCACTTATTCTCCTCTCTGCCTCTTCAATACGTGGATTGGCCACCTCCATCTTATTATTCATCTCATTTAGAGCCTTTTCTAACTTGTCAGAGCTATGTTGAAGGTTACTAGTCTTTGTATCAATATCTTCTCTGATAGCTTCCATGTTTTTTTCAAGCCCAGCAATTAATTTTATGACAATCGTTGTAAATTCTTGTTGAGTTATGTTGCTTACGTCTGTTTTGAGCAGTTCTGTAGCCGTGATTTATTCCTGGAGTTTCTTTGGAGAAGAGTTCTTTTGTTTCATCATTTTGGCCAGCTTTCTGTCTCTTGTCAGTTTTAAAAGCTCATTCTGCACTGTGCGTTTATTTGTATTCCTCTATAGATGGAGGCTCTTGGAGTGTCTAGGGTCTGTCTTTTCAAGAGATGTTCTTTTTTGTTTTTTTGTTTTATTTTTTTAACATCTACAATTATTTTCCGAGATGATCTTTTAATGGTGTCTCTCGGTTTCTCTCGTTATGCCTCTGATTATTTTATTTCCCTACTCAGCGATATTTGGGATTTTCCACTATGTTTTCCTTTTCAGGGCTACCTCAAGAAACAACCCAAAGCACACAGACAGACAAACACACAGAGAACACAAGCACACAAATGTACTGATAAAGAAGCAAACCTAAGAGGGAAAGAAAAAAAGGAACAGGAAAGAAAAGAGAAAAGAAAAAAAAAAAAGGAGAAAAAAAAAAAGCAGGCGGGGAGTGGGGGTGACAGCAACAGTCAGAGGTAAAGGACAGTCTGAGGGCTTAAAACCTGCAGTGGGGATTGGAGGAGAAAAAGATGGATTAAAGGAAAAACTATCTGGATGGTAAGAGTTGATCTAAGCACAGCAGTACCTAATTGTTGATTTTTCCCAGATTCAAGAGGGAAAGGGAGAAAAGAAGGAAATAGGAAGATAGTAAAGAGAAGACAGGGGACAATTAAAAATTAAAAATATTAAGAAAAAAACAATTAACAGTAATAAGCAAAAGCAGCAGCTCTCAAGCGAGGATGGGCGTGGTTTGGTGTAGGTGGGTCCGGTCTCAGGGGCTGCTCTCTGAGGCCCCGCCTTGGTGGATGCCAGGAGAAGAATGGCGACGAGCACCCCAAGTCCCTGCTCTGACCATGCGTTCTAGGCACTCTCTGGAGTCCAACCTTTTTGTGCCTTGGGTGGATCTAATTGTTTCTGTTTTCTAAGTTCTGCCCATTTCTAAGTCCTTGACTGCACACTCAATATTGCCACCACAGTTAAAATCGCCTGCAGGTAGGCGGCTTTCTGGTCAGGATCGAATAGCGGGATTGTGAAGTCAGATTTTTCCCCTGGCTCCGCCTGCAGTGGGTGAGCTGCCTGGTCCGACTGAACGCCCCCTCTGAAGGGGCAGATCTCTCTCTCAGCGCTCAGGGGCCCTCAGTCCCGGGCTAAATCTCTCCTCTGCAGGGATTCAGTCTCTACTTCTCTTCCCCTGGTCTCTCTCCTGCCTTGCTTGGCAGTATCGTGTGCAGCTGTGAAGGTCCGTGGGCCTCTTGATACCCGGTGCCCCATGCGACTGTCGGGGGATCTGTGCACCTCCTGTCTCCCGGCCACCCCGCCGGGCTAGGAGCGGTGCGCCTGGGGACACGCGGGTTTCAGCGGGCCCAGCGCCAAGCCTCTGGACGCGCGTGGGGCTTTGTCTCCGGAGCCGGCGCTCCCTCCCCTAAAGTCTCCGGTCCCAGTTCACACTCACTCAGGCAACTGTGAGACTGCTGTCGATAAGGGGTCTGTCCGCACACCTCCGTTCTTGGAGATCAGAGAGCTGTAGCTTTTTAATTCTTCTCAGTTTGATAATTGTGGGTGGACGGAAGTAATGGGGCTCCTTACTTCTCCGCCATCTTGCCGCTCCCTCTTAGATTACTAATTTAAAATGGGATAATATTACCTACCTGTAGAATTGTTAAAAAGAATAAGATAGAATAAACAAATAAACCTAAAAAAAAACCTGAGGAGAGAGCAGGTTTCATGCTGTCAGTGCAGGCCCCAATGTGGGGCTCAATCTCACAAAATATGAGATCATAGCCTGAGCAACCCAGGCACCCCAATATAAGACAGGTTTTGATCACAATTCATGGCATCTAGAAAATGTTTAAGTATATTACCTTAGTTTTTCTCACAAGTGCCCTATCCATATAAATAGTTCCAGACAAATAGCTCTACCAAATGGCACAGGCGTAGGTATAGGTATTTTATATGCCACACTTCTGTGTACATCTTAGAAATATGGAGGGGCGCCTGGGTGGCTCAGTCAGTTAAGCATGACTTCAGCTCAGGTCATGATCTCACAATCCGTGGGTTTGAACCCCATGTCAGGCTCTGTGCTGACAGCTCAGATCCCAGACCCTGTTTTGAATTCTTGTGTTTTCCTCTCTTTCTTTGCCCTTCCCCTGCTCGCTCTCTGTCTGTGTGTCTCAAAAATAAAAAGACATTAAAAAATAAAAAGACATTTAAAAAAAGACATATGGATAGGGTTATTTGAACAAAGGAATTTACTGGTATATGAAAAAATTTTCTCTATATAGTACAGTTACTCTAACAAAAAAATCCAGAATGAACACAAAGAGGCTCTTTTTTGTAGTTGAAAATTTACATACCTCAGGTATAGAATATTAGTCATCTTTGAAATAATTCCTGCATTACCAAGACCTTATTTTAAAGCAGAAATTTTCATTTTCTATACAGATTTTTCCTTACTGTGCTAAAATCAGAGAAGTTTGGCTTATTTATTTGATTGTGCTATCTGGAAAAACAGTTTGAGACTTACTGTGATCTGTTATATATGTCTTCACTTTGAATTAGCTTTAGACTCTTGACTCAAAATATATTAAACTGTTGTTTCCTAAGTACTAAAGGCCAGAGATGGAAGATAATCATTTTAAAAGATGTTTGTAGAAGTTATTAATATCAAAAACTATTATCCCATTTCCCTCACCTTATTTATGATTCACTTAGTTATAAGTGAAGCTACATGAAGAAATGAATGACATAAGTGTGTAGGTTTAGTTAGTTGTCCCATGATTAGGGAATACTATTTTATAGCAGCGGGTTACTCAGATCCCCAGTATTTTTAGTAAATTTTTCAATAATTATAATGTTAGCTGAGCTCTGCTCCCCCCCCCCTTTCCCCACAATATTCTTATGTTTAGGTCCAAACCTCTACTACCTCAGAATATGACTATATTTGGGGGATAGGTCTTTTAAAAAGGTGATTAATTTAAAATGAAGACATAATCCATTGTTACAGGTAGCCACAGAAGAAGAAATTAGGACACAAACATATACAGAGGGAAGACCACGTGAAGACACAGTGAGAAGACCGCCATCTGCCAGCAAACAAATAAGGTGTCCGAAGGAACCAAACCTGTCAACCCCTGGATCTAAGTACTGGAGCCACAAGAATGGTGAGCAACTTCATTTTCTGGTTTAAACCAGCCACTCTCTAGTACTTTGTTATAGCAGCCCAGCAAACTAAATAATAATAAAAAATACATAATAGTAACATTACAATAGAAAATCCAACAGGCCAGTGTGCATTTAAGCTTTTTATTAAGTTTATTTATTTTGAAATGTGGATTAGACAGAGAGAAAGAGAGAATCTCAAACAAACACTGCACTGTCAGCACTGAGCCTGTTTTGGGACTCAAACCACAAATTGACCTGAGCCAAAATCAAGAGTTGGATGCTTAACTGACTGAGCCACCCAGGCACTGCATGCTGAAATCATGTTCAAAATTCATCAGTAACCAGGGCAATCCAAATCAAGCATGAATGAGACAGCACTTCATAATTACTAGATTAACAAAAATTTAGAATATGAAAAATATCAAGTAGTGCCAAGATTGTGGGGAAATAAAACCTTACTGTGTGGCTAGTGTAAACTGACACAATTTAGTTAAAATGCAGACAGACAATCCCTGTGGCCCAGTAATTCTGCTTGTTGATCTATCCCAGAAAAATTCTTGCACCATATGCCAATACTCACCTTAGCATAATTTGGGTAGCAAGATGCTGAGAGCAATTTGAGTGTCCACAACTTGCGTCATAGGCAGCACTATGAAGGAGTTGAAGGTAACAGTTTAGACGCATACATAGCAACTTACATGGATCACAAAAACATAAATGTTGAGTGGGTAGATAAGAAAATTAGTTTGATATATGGTATGATAATACCATTGTATAATTAGAAAAATATATGCACACTAAATATTTTTAAAGAACAATGAGGTAAATTTAAACATAGTAGAATATTTGCCTGTGAATGTAAGGGAAGGAGAGTGGCTCTCAAAGTTACAAAAAATATTTTTAAAATAAATACAAAGAAGACACATATAAAGTATGAGTTTTTTTAATCATACATATGATTCATACATACGTATGTATGTATACACACACACATACAGAAAAATTTATTTTTATGTCTGGCCCAGTGTAAAAATTCAAATATTTGGGGCAACTGGGTTACTCAGTTGAGCAACTGACTTTTTTAAACATTTAAAAAAAAAATTTTATTTAATTTTGAGAGAGAGAGACAGTGTGAGTAAGGGAGGATCAGAGAGAGAGAATCTGAAGACAGCCTCCAGCCTCCAAGCTAGCTATCAGCACAGAGCCCAATGCGGGGCTTGAACCCACAAACTGTGAGATATTGACCTGAGTTGAAGTCAGATCCTTAACCAACTGAGCCACCCAGGCTCCCTGAGCAACTGACTCTTGATTTTGGCTCAGGTCATGATCCCAGGGTCCTGAGACGGAGCCCTGCTTCGATCTCTAAGCTGAGTGTAGACCCTGCCTATCATTTTCTGCCCTTCATACTCACTTGCATGCTCTGTCTCTAATATATATATATAATTTTTTTCCACAGTCAAATTAGTTAATCATCACATCCCTAAAAAGTAGGTAGTTTTAAACTTTATTTGTATTGAGAGAGCGAGTGAGCAAGCGTGTGAGCAATCTGGGGAGGATCAGAGAGAGAATCTGTTTGTGGTGTTTGATCCCACAATTCCTGATCCCAAATCAAGAGATGGACACTTAAACTGACTGAGCCACTCAGGCACCCTGAACGTGTGTACTTTTAATAACTCTGTTTTACAGATGAGGGAGCTAAAAGCAAAGAGAGATTTTAAAATTTGGCCAAAGGCGTAGGGCCAGAAGACAGAGTATGGATGTTAGACATATCTTAACACACACCCAACAACTGCCCCCCCAACATAAGTTGTTCAAGGGAGTAAGGGATATAAACTTAGACTTAAGAAAAAGGTTATTGATACCACTACAGAAAAAATTAAAATTAAGGTTGTTTTACTTCAACATTAAAATATTATATGTATATAAATATATGTATAAAACCTAGGGAAATAATGAATCACCAAATAAAAACCAATACCCATGGATCATCTAGGCTAAATTTGTATCAGCAAATTTGGAAATTACTCCAACTCCAACATGGAGCAATTTTATAAAATTAATAGTAATATAAATTTGTTTCTATGGATATGGTAGCATTATTTACTCTTTATCTTAATTTGAATAAGAATTTTTACCCTTGAATTCTGTAGACTTTAAAATTCTACATTATTCTCTATAATGCTGTACTAGTTTATTAGGGTTGCCATATCAAAGTTCCACACACTGGTGGCTTAAAAAAATAGAAATTAATGTCTCATAATTCCAGAAGCTAGAAATCTAAATCAAGATATTTGCAGGATTGCTTCCTTCTGAGGAACTGTGAAGGAAAAATGGGTCCTACTTCTTGGCTTTCTCAATGACCATTTTCTTCTTGTGTTTTGTCACATGTATCTCTCTGTGTCCAAATTTCCTCCATTTTTTTAAAGACAACAGTCATATTGGATTAGAGTTCACTTTAATGCTTCCATTTAACTTTATTGGCTTTGCTTTTATCATTAACTTTATTATCCAAATACTTATTGTGCCAAATAAGGTTATATCCTGAAACACTGGAGGTTAGGACTAACATTTCTTTATAGTTTTGGCAATGGGGACATAATTCATCCAATAACAAATCCCTATTATCTTAGTTATTTTCTTTGATAGTGGTGTCATGCTTGTTCTATTTATTTGTGAAATAGTTTTATAATGACATTTACCTAATATAACATACTTTCTTATGATTTATTTTATTAGGAAGGGATGGGTAAGGTAGGATTTTTTTTTTCCAACAGTGGCTGAGAATTAACTAAACTGCTATTAGCTTATACCTTAAATCTTATAAGTAAGGAATTATGTGTAGAATATGTCAGTCCAGAGTTGTTATGGGTTGTTTTCCAAACCAAGAATTGCAGATTATTGCTGTGAAAAGTTTTTTCAGTTTTGTTTTAAATTGAATATTGTAACTTGGTTATTATAGTTCTAGCACTAACATAAAGCATTCATAGATTTATATGGTCAACACTGAAGTCACTGGGTAAATATTTCGATTATAATTGTCAGAATAATTTTCCTAATTTATCAGGATTATTTTTGGAATTTGATGATATAAAACAAAATAAGATAAATTTGATATTCCCAAGGTCCACAGATAAAAAGATAGGATAGAAAATAAATAACACAAAGAAACTGAATATTGGGAAAATATTTTTTTCACTTGGCGCTCAAAAACAATGATTAGAACAAAGCATCTGTTTTTGTTCTATTTTGATTTTGCATATGGGAATTGAACAAAATAAATGTCTAAGTTTGGGAGTCTCTGAGCCAGGAATTTAGGTTTTTACAATATGTCTCTTTAATAGGGCTCAGACTCCCTGAACAGAAGGCAATTCCTATTCCTGGGATAAAGGAAAAACACAGATACCAGGAAACACAGGTACTATTAACTGTGTCTGAAGAGCTTTTGAATGTGGCTTGTTGAAGGATTCTAAAAGCCAAGTTTAAGATCATAAACCAAATTTGCAAAAATTGTTTTTTAAGAAAAATGAACATTCATATACAAGCATAATATTAAAAACAGTAGCAGTCAGGCTAAGCAAAAAAATACTTTGGTTCATGTAAAAGAAAATTAGGTTAAAAAGTTTGGCCACAGTCAAGGGCAATATATTTTTATACTTATTAGCTTGAAGTTTGAATAACATGTTTTGGAATTCTTTATACAAAACAGGTTTGACTATACTGTTAATTAGATTTTCTTGCCCAGTATTTACATATAAGATTGCAAAACATCCCCCAAGGGTCTTAAGACCTCATGTTCACCTATTATTTTAGTTTCTTACTTGAATTAATTTAAGTTTTGAATCAGTATACTTTTTTCTATATCCTGTTTTCCTTAATTTGCCAGCTTAAGTTTGGAAATATTCCTTAGTTTCCTCATTATTACATCTCTTCCAGACACACACCCAATTTAGAAAGTACATCCAGACATATATATGTATGAGGGGAAATAAAACACTTTGCTTTATATTTTTGATATTCCATGCCATTTTGGCCCTAGCCATCAGCCTGTAAAACTCATCAATATAAATTCTTATGCAAAAACTTTTGTTGCTAATTCTATTTTATTCCGAAGTTTTGAAAGGCAATCTATCCTTCCCTACATCAAAGAATATGACTGTATAATTTCAACCAAGCTACAATATTTAAAAGCTTATAAAATATGAATTAGGAGGAAGTTTAAGATGATAGAGTAAGAAGCTCCAATAATCAGTCTTTCTAAGAAAATATCTATTGAGTTTTTAAGAAATATCAAAATCAACTCTTATCCATATTTCAATACTAGACAAATATTTGCAGTATCAAGGACATTGCTTTATAAAAAAGTTACCAGTACATTTTGGTGAATTCTGGTATAGTTTACTGTTACCGGCCTAGGAAATAAGGACTTTGACATCCAAAAATTGTGGTTGAATGTTTTGATCTCTCTGGTGAACTGGAAAAGAGGTAAGTTATTGTCTCAGTAGCATCTGTTAAAAGAGTTTAAAGATAAAGAATACCTTTATTATTTTCTTTGATTATTAAATCCAGGCATTCAAGGAAATCTCTTGTGAGGTCACTGACTGCTGGTAGAGAGAACTAGACAAAGGTTTCAGGGACTACGCTTAACAAAAAACATAGACTTTGCAAAATCTCACTAAACTGACAAGTGAAGCCCCAAATACCAACAATAGCAACAAAAATGCAAAGCATAAAACAAAACTGTATTGTCCCATCACAGTGGAGAAAAAAAAAAAGCCACTGACAGCAGCCATCACCAAGGAAGCTGCATGATTTGACTTAACTAGACAAAGAACTAAAAAATCTCAGAAAAATAAATGAAGTATGAATCAGCAGAGAATATCAATAAAGATAAATAAACAATAAAAGGAACTAAATAGAAATCATTGAAATGAAAGATACAATAGTGTAAATAAAACATTTATCATAGAAGGTCATCAAATTTGAGAAAATATAAAAAAGAATCAGGGAACATGAAAATTGGACAATTGAAATTCCACAGTCTGAGATTCAGGATAAAGAAAAATGAATAGAGACTAAGGGATTTTATGGGATATCATCATGTACGCCAATATATACTGTCTTAGAGTTTGAGAAGGATGACAGAATGAGAGGATTGTAGTACAATGCTGGAGCAGACAGAATACTGATTCCGTCTCCTCACCTACTCAACAAATGTTCTGGCAGAATCTAACTAATTTTATTTTGGAACTTTAGAGTCTATTGAAGTTTTGAACAGTAAATTATGGTTAATTTTGTTCAATTTTCACTTTTTGCACAGTAGCAGCCACATCAGATAGCCATGTTCATATTTTTGACACAACTTCCACACAGTTTGATGGAGCCAAGGAGGGCTATCCACCAAATATCAGAGATACATGCGCTCCTGATTGCTGACACTAATTTTAGAAGTTTAGTAGAGAGGCAGACAACCACTGGTGTTGCTCCTCCTACAATTTTAACAGTCTGGTGGTTCCATTTGGCTCTCAACAGTGTCTCTGCCCTTCCTACCCTATTTGATGTGAGAGTTTGTTCTACCAGTTTTGGGGGCATTTTTCTAGTTTATTTATACTCTTGTGTGTGTGTTATCTAGTTGTATCCCTGGGACAAGTTAAGCTTATTCCACCATCTTCTCCAGAATTCTAAACATTTCACTATTTTTAAAAATCAAGCAAACTAAAAAAGAGATTCATGTAGAAAATAAGGAACAAAAATCTATAGAGTACACAGTATATCATCTTCTCCACAAGTCCAACCATTTCACTATTTTTAAAACTCAAGCAAACACAAAAGACGACACAGGATACAAGGAACAAAAAAAGCTATAAAGCACATAGACAACAAATAGCACAATGACCAATAAGTTTCTCCTTGTTAGTAATTATTTTAAATAATTACTGATTATTCTTCAAACACTGTGTTATCTCTGAGACCTAGATCCACAGACACAAATTGGTCAAAAGTTAAAGGATATTCCACACAAATAATAGCAAAGAGAGGAGAGGTGGGTATACTAATATCAGACAAAAATAGATTTTATATCAATGTTTTTATAAGATGAGATTTTATAAATTTTAATACAGAAAGATGATATCAGAATTAGACACATTTACACATCTACTAACAAACTAATAGATTGGAAGAAGAAATAGACAGTAGTTGGGGGCTTTCATAATCCACTCTCAGTAATGGATAGAACAACCAAACAGAAGATACACTAATAGAAGACTTGTACAACACAATAAACCTACTTGATTCAACAGTAGATCTAGTACAGAACATGGATAGATGTATGGATAAGCAAAATATGGTATATAAATACAATGACATATTATTTAACTTAGAAAAAGAAGAAAATTCTCTGTTTCCTGGGAAGATGGCAGAATCGGAAGATCGTAAGTTTACCTCATCCTATAAACACATTTACAACTATATGCATTACAACTTTCCCTAAAAACAACTGGTGACTGGCAGAATAGATCTTCCACAACCAATCCTAGAGAGAAGATTACATCAAAAAGGGTAGGAAAGATAAAGAAGCGCCAGGAACCAAACTCCTGATGACACAAACTGCAAATGGGAGAGACAACAGAAGCATGGAAGAACAAGTGGGTCAGACCCACACCAGGCACCCTTGCCTCTAAGGTCTCACACTGACAAGGTGAATCTTCATAATGCTTGACATTGAAAATCAGTGGAGCTTAACTTTTGTAGAGCCCAAGGGCAATAGGAAACTGAGTTCCTACCCTTAAAGGGCCATTATTTGGTGTGCACCAAAGAATTCATTCTGAGATGAGGCATAAAAGAAACCATTTTAAAAGCGCCTGAAATATATGTAAATAATATTTATTGACTATTTTTAGGATGTATGCAGAAGGGGCAAGGATTTACAAGAGTTTTCTCTGGAATCAGAAGAGCTGGTGAGCATCATTTTTCTGGCCCTTCCCCAGCCAAGATAGCTGGACATGGTGGGAGCCAGTGCTAGCACTCTCCATCTACTCTGCTAGCACATGAGTCTGTAGACTTTCTTCACCCAATCCACACACCCTGACAGGTACCCCTCCAAAGCAGCTCCTGCCCTGGGGAAGAGAAACCCAACCTTGCACATCATGCGCCAAGTAAGCCCTGCACAGCAGTGTACCCACAGCTGTCCCAGAAGCTAAGTGCAGCCAGGTGGTCTGAATCCTAGAACCACCCATCAGCAAGTCCAAAGAGGCTGCATCTGAGCCTCTCAGTTGTCCACACAGGAGAATGACCTACACACCATTGTGCCCATAACAGATGAAGCAGGTCATTGCAGTCAGCAGCAGTAAGGTAAGGGCCAGTTATACCCACCAGTGTGCAAACAGCAATCTCTGCTCAGGCACAACAGAAGGGCATATGCAGCCTACACAGGGTCTGTTTCTGATGACCAAGGAGACAGGAAAAATAATGCTATAGGACACTATAGTACCTCTTCTTTTTTTTTTAAGTTTACTTATTTATTTTGAGAGATACAGAGACACCGTGAGTAGGGAAGAAGAAGAGACAGGGAAAGAAAATAGCAGGCAGGTTCCACACTGTCAGCACAGAGCCTTATGCAGGTCTTGAACACATGAAACCACAATATCATGACCTGAGCTGAAACCAAGAATTGAACACTTAACCAACAGAGCCACCCAGCCATCCCAGTACCATACTTTTTCTATGCAAGGTTATTTTTTCAAACTAGAAGACATAGCTGACTCATCTCTACCTTGAAACGGACAGAAATTTAGACAAATGAGGAGACAGAAAAATAAATCCTGTATTTAAGAATAAGATAAAACTACAGAAAAATAACTAAGTGAAACACAGATAAGCTATGTGTTAAATAAAGAGTTCAAGGTAATGGTCATAAAGCTACTTACTAAACTTGAGAAAAGAGTGGATATACCCAGTGAGAACTTCAACAAAGAGATAGGGGGAAAAACAAACAAATAAAAAATCACCCCAGAGCTTAAGAATACAATAACTGAATAAAAAAAAAACCCAGAAGAAATCAATAGACTAGAAGATGCAGAAGAATGAATAATCTCCAAGCCAGGATAATGGAAAGCAAACAAACTGAATAGCAAAAATAAATAAATAAAATGATAGGTTAAGAGACCTCTGTACCAACATTAAAACTAACATCATTCCCATTACAGGATTCCTAGAAGAAGGAAGGAGACAGAGAGATGGGAGCATAAAACCTATTTTAAGAAATAATAGCTGAAAAGTTCCCTATGTGAGGGAACTAAACAGACATCTAGATCCACTAAGCACTGAGAGCCTCAAACAAGATGAACCTAAAGTGGTCTACACAAAGACACATAATTAAAATGACAAAGATTAAGGATAAAGAGAGTATCCTGAAAGCAGCAAGAGAAAAGAAACAGTTACATATAAGGGAAATTTATTAAGAACAGAAACATTGCAGGCCAGAAGGGAATGGTGTGATCTACTTAAAAACCTGCAGTCAATACTGTTCTACATGGCAAGGTTATCATTCACAACTGAATTAAACAAGAGGTAAAGGAATTTGTCACCACTACAAATTTTATGAATGTTAAAGGGATTTCTGTAAGTGGGAAGAAAAAGCTATAAGTGGAAAAAGTTAGTGAAAGGGAAAAAATTTTACTGGGAAATCAAACATACAGTAAAGACATTACATTAATCACTTATAAACCCTGTATGGATGTTAAAACACAAAAGTAGTAAAATCAATGATAAATAATTAGGGATACTCAAAATAAAAAGATATAACTATAACATCAGTAAACTTAGAGGACAAAGGAAACATTTAGAACTCTTTAAATGTGTTTGAACTTTAGTGAACATCAACTTAATATAAGCTGGAGAAACATTAAATATTGCATATGAATTCCTTGCTAAGTATAAGCCAAATCCTTTAATACACCCACAAGAGAAGGAAATTATTAAACAGTAAGGAAGAAAGGGGAAAAAAAAGAAAATAAAAATAGAAAATACAGAAACAAAAACAGAAATTTAAAAAACAGAAAAAAAAACCAAAATTAACAAGGGAATGATGTATCTATCAATAATGATTTCATATGTAAATCGACTAAATGTACCAATGAGCAGATATAGGGTGAATGAATAGTTTCAAAAACCAGACCCATCTATATGTTGCCTATGAAGACCTACTTCAGACCTACAGACAACATACAGACTGAAAGTGAAAGGATAGAAAAAATCATATTAGGTGCAAATGGAGGCAAAAACAAAGCACCCACAACTATAGCAATACTTATGTCAGACAAAACAGACTAAAACACTCTAATAAGAGACGAATACATAATGATAAAAGCATCAATCCAATAAGAGGATATAATAATTTTAAATATCTATACATCCAGTATAGAAGTACATAAACATATAAAGCAAATGCCAATTAATATGAAGGGAGATATTGATATCAATATAGTAATATGTATTTTAATACCAATTTATATCAATGGTAAGATCATCTAGACAAAATAATTCAATAAGGAAACAGTAACTTTGAATGACATATTAGACCAGGTGAACTTAATAGATATATACAGAATATTGCACTCAAACCCAGGATATACATTCCTTTAAAGTGCTCATGAAACAATATACAGGAGGGTTTACATGTTAGGCTACAAAACAAATCCTAAAATTCTAAGAAACTAAAATAAATTACAGGAAAAAAAATAAAAACTATGAAAGCAAAATAATATGATACTAAACAACCAATGAGTCAATGGAGAAATCAAAGAGGAAATCAATAACTACCTGGAGACAAATTAAAATCCAAACAAAAGAGTCCAAAATCTTTGGGGAACACAGTGAAAACAATTCTAAGAGGGCAATTTATAGCGCCACAGGCCTGAGAGATAGAGAAATCTTAAATAAAATTCTGAAACAGAAAAAGAAGGACAAAGCCAAAGTTAGTCCAAGAAAGAAAATAATGAAGGTCATATTAGAAATAAAGCTGGTGGTTTGAAATCAAACAACATTGATAAATCTTTAGCCATACTAATCAAGGGAAAAAGACTCAAAATTATTTTTTAAATGTTTTATTTATTTTTGATACAGAGAGAGACAGAGCATGAGAGGGGGAGGGTCAGAGACAGAAGGAGACACAGAACTGGAAGCAGGCTCCAGGCTCTGAGCTAGCTGTCAGCACAGAGCCCTACGTGGGGCTTGAACCCACGAATGTGAGATCTGACCTGAGCCGAAGCCAGAGGCTTAATCGACTGAGCCACCCAGGCGCCCCTAAAAGACTCAAAATTAGAAATGAAATGATACAACTGACATTAGAAATAAAAAAGGATTATAAGAGAATACTATAAGAAATTAAATGCCAAAAATTGGACACGCTGAGAGAAAAGGATAAATTCCCACAAATCTGTTTTCTTAGATGGAATCTAGAAGAAACAGAATGTATGAACAGATGATTACAAGAAACAAAATTAGATCAGTAATCAAAAAATTTCCCAACAAAGAAAGGACCAGAGCCAGACTGCTTCACCTGTGAATTCTACAAAATATTTAAAGAAGATTTAATATTTATCTTTCTCAAATTATTCTAAAAAGCAGATGAAGGAATGCTTGAAATTCATTTTAAGAAGCCAACGTTACTCGGATACAAAAACCCAACAGACTCTACCAAAAAAGAAAGTTACAAACATATGACCCTGATAGATATAGCTGCAAAATCCTCAACATAATACTAACAAATAAAATTCAAAATTATATTCAAAGGCTCACTCACCAGAATCAAGTGAAAACTATTCCAGTGATGCAAGGATGGTGCAATAATCACAACCCGATGTGATATACCATATTAACCAAGTAAACATCTCAGTAAATGAAGAAAACTATTTGAAAAAATATTATGTCTGTTTATAATAAAAACTCTCAACAGAGTAGTCTTAAAGGGAATATACTTCAACATAATAAAAAACAAATATAGAAACTGAGAGCTTTTTCTCCAAAATCAGAAAGAAGACAAGGATGTCCACTCTTCCCTCTTTTATTCAACATAGTCCTGCATATCCTAGTCCCAGGAACGAGATAAGAAAAAAAAAATAAAAATCAGCTAAGTTGCTAAAAAAGAAGTAAAGCTGTCACCTTTTGCAGATGATATAATGCTATATATAAAAAGCCCTAATTTCTCCACCAAAAAACGATTATAAATTATAAATGAATTCAGTAAAGTTGTAGGATATAAAATTCATATTAGTAAACTCCACTGTGTTTCTATAAACTAGTAATAAAATAGCACAAAGGGAAATAAAGCAATGCCATCAAAGAATTGAAAGACCTGTCCTCAGAAAATCATGACATTGATAAAAAAAAAAAATTAAAGGTGACACAAGTAAATGAAAAGATATGTCATGTTCATGGACTGGAAGAATACTACCCAAAGAAATTTACCAAGTCAATACAATCCCCATCAAAACATCCATAGTGCTTTTTTTTTTTTTCCTACAGTGCTAGTACAAAACAAAGCAATCCTGAGAATGAAGAACAAAGCTGACAGTATCACAAGTAGCTTTCAAGGTATATAACAAAACTTTATTTATTAAATATTATGGTACTGTGCCAAAACAGTCATATAGATCAATAGAACAGAATTGGGAACTCAGAAATAAACCCATGCACACATGGATAATTAACCTATGACAAAGGAGGCAAGTATATACAAAGGGAAAAGATAGTCTTCAAGAAATGGTGCTGGGAAAGCTAGACAGCTATATGAAAAAAAAAAAAAAGAAACCATTTTGTTAGCACCATACACAAAAGCAAACTCCAAGTGGCTTAAAAACCTGAATATAAGATCTGAAACTAAACTACTCCTAAAAGAAAACATAAGCAGTAATTTCTTGTACATCAACCTTAGCAATATTTCCAGATCTGTCAGCTCAGCAAGGGAAACAAAAGCAAAACACAAATTTGGGACTACATCAAATTAAAAAGTTTTTTTCCACAGTGAAGGAAACCAACAAAATGAGAAGACAACCTACTGAATGGGAGAAAACAGTTGTAAATAATATATCAAGTAAGGGATTAATATCCAAAATACATCAAAAACTCATAATTTAGTACCAGAGAAACAATCGTATTTTTAAAAAATGAGCAGAGGACCTGAAGGGACATTTTTCCAAAGAAAACATGCACATAATCAAGAGACACATGACAAGATGAGCAACCTCACTAATCATCAGGGAAATGCAAATTAGAACCAGTGTGAGGTATTACCTCATAGCAGATAGATTGAGTAATATCAAAAAGACACAAATTTAGAACTGTTGAAGAGGATGTGAAGAAAAGGGAATCCTTAGCACCATATGAGAATGCAAATTGGTATAGCCAGTCTGGAAAACAGTATGGAGGTTCCTCAAAAAATTAAAAATAGAAGGACTATATAATCCACTATTTAGGCTGGTAGGTATTTATTAGAAGAAAATGAAAACACTACATCAGAAAGATATATGTACCCTATGTTTACTACAGTATTATTTACAATAGCCAATATAGGAAAACAATCTAAGTGTTCAGTGATGGATGAATGGAGAAAGAAGTTGTGGTATATGTACACTATGGAATATTATTCAGACATAAAATGAATGAAATCTTACCATTCACAGCAACATGGATGGACCTAAATGATATTATGCTAAGTGAAATAAGTCAAACCATGAACAACAAATGCTATGTGATTTCACTTCATATGAAGTGTAAAAAAGAAACAACTCCAGAAAAACCCGAATCATAAAAATCCTACTGGCTGTTGTCCAAGGAGAGAGTTGTGGGGGATGGGTGAAGAAGATTAAGAGGTAAAAACTTCAAGTTAAAAAATAAGTTATGGGAGAAAGAGGAGGGGCCAACATGGAGAAGTAGGGGGGTCCATACGTCCTGTAACTCTCAAACAAAACAGGGCTGAAGACAAAGGACTCTGAACCCCAAGAGTCTGGGAGGAAAGGAGATGGAGTCTATGAGGAAGAAGACAAGAAAACCAGATGGCCCCATAGGTGTGTGATTACAAACTAGGTGAGAAAATACGGGCCACAAGGGGAGGGATTCCCCTCTGCAGAAAGACAAAGGGAAGAGAAAGAGCAGCTGGGGAAGCAAATGTAGACTGAGATTTGGGACTACATCTCTTGTTCTCTGAACAAGAGAAAAAACCTCAGACCTGGATGGAGAAGGATCCCATCATCCCATCTATAACTTCAGGGCTTTTGGAGATTGATCACATCTCTAACTGCAGGTCTTTCTTTGCATTAGGGCCGGCTGCTCTGTTCATGCACCTGGAAAAGAGGGGAGTCACCTCTAGTTTTGGTGGTATATCACGGGTGCAGCTGGCAGCAGGAGATTGTGGTCTCCTCCCCTGAAGTGCTGCAGCACAGCCTTAGGAGCACATATCGGATGGCAACATTATGGCTTACAGAGTGGGAGTTTAAAACCCAGGTAAACATGGGACATAGGAGACAATTGAGTGAGAGAGCCTGACTAGTCTGCACCCGTGGCACAATGAGAATCCAAAGGAGTGATTTGGGACCCCTGGTCCGTGAAGAAGGTACTGGGGGTTACCATTTTTCTCCCCACAACCACCAAGGTGGGGGCTCAGGAATCCATCTCAGGGCCTCCAGTGGAGGCAGGACCTGCCTACACAAACCACGCCCCTTCATGCTAGATAGCCACTTATCTACTAGAGCTGGATAGACGCTGTAAACCAGACACCCTCGTCCTACAGACCAGCTTGTGGCATTGCCTGGATTAACTCTAGGTCAATTCTTATTAGGTTAATTCTTCCTTTTCTTCTTCTTATCTTTTCCCTCCTCTAGGCTCATTACTCTGCTTATTGGTTTGCAATAAACAGACATATTTAATCCATTCTCTTCATACATGTTCTACACCTCCTTCTTTATTTTTCTTTCTCTCTCTCTCTAGATTAAGTATTTTAGTCTCTCTGCTTGGTCAATGCTCATCTTCTCTTTCTCCCTGCACCTGTTATTTTTCTCTTTGTATATGCTCTTCCACCAGTACTGATCCACCCTGTTCTTTACTTGTAGCTAGTTTTGCTGGTTTTATGCTTTTAGATTGTTTTTTTTTTTTTTTTTTGCTTGTTGTCTTGTTTGTGCATTTAAGTGTTTTTGTTTCCGTTTTTCTGTTTTCCTTTCCAGGACTACTTCAAGGAACAAACCAAAGCACATCAGGTGGAGGATCCAAAACATCACTATGAGTAGTGAAATAAAATAACTAAAGGTACAACAGAGAGCTAGTAAAACTCTCCAAAAACACACTTCCTGAATGGCCAGGCCCTGGACAGTGTATGACTCCCTTTTAATATAGCAGTACTTGCTGATGCAGAACACATAACAAGCTTTTAAAACTTACAAAAGACAGAAAATAGCCAAAATGACAAAACGGAAGAATTCTCCTCAAATGAAATTCCAGGAAGAAGTGACAGCTAAAGAAGTGATCCAAACATATATAAGAAACATAACTGACCAAGAATTTAGTTTAGTCATCAAATTACTGGGATTGAAAAAAGCATAGAAGACAGCAGAGACTCCATAGCTGCAGAGATTAAGGATCTTAAAAATAGTCATGATGAATTTAAAAAATGCTACAAATTAGGTGCAAAATAAAATGGAGGCAGTCACAGTGCAGATTGAAGAGGCAGAGAGGAGAACAGTTGGATTAGAAGACAAAATTATGGAAAAAGAAGTAGCCGAGAAAAAGAGCATGAAAGGCGAATTTGAGAACTGAGTGATGCCATGAAACAGAACAGTATCTGTATCATAGGAATTCCATAAGAAGGAGAGAGAGAGAGAGAGAGAAAGAGGAAGAAGGTTTACTTAACAAATCATAGCTGAGAACTTCCCCAACCTGGGGAAGGAAACAGACATTGAAATCCAAGAGGCACAGAGAACTCCCCCTAGATGTAACTTGAATCGATCTTCTGTAAGACATATCATAGTGAAACTGACAAAATACAAGGATAAAGAGAGAATTCTGAAAGCGGCTAGAGCTAAATGGGTTTTAACATACAAACGTAGACAAATAAGGGTAATAGGAGTCCTATCTACTGAAACTTGGCATGTCAGAAAAGAATGGCAAGAAATCTTCAATGTGATGAACAGGAAAAATACGCAGCCAAGAATCCTTTATCCAGCAAGCCTGCAATTCAGAATGAGAGAGATAAAGGTTTTTCAAACAAACAAAAACTGGAGGAATTCATCACCATTAAACCAGTTCTACAAGAAATCCTAAGGGAGACTCTATAAGGGAAATGTTGTAAGGAACACAAAGTACCAGAGACAACACTACAAGCATGAAACCTACAGATAATATAATGACTCTAAACCCATATTTTTCAATAATACTGAATGTAAATGAACTAAACGCTCCAATCAAAATACATAGGATATTTGAATGGATAAAAAAAAAAGATTCATCTATTTGCTGTCTACAAGAGACTTGTTTTAGACCTGAGAACACCTTCAGATTATAAGTGAGGAGATGGGGAACTATCTACCATGCTACTGGAAGTCAAAAGAAAGCTGGAATAGCCATATTTATATCAGACAAACTAGACTTTAAAGGTTGTAACAAAAGATGAAGAAGGGCATTATATAATACAGTGTCTATCCATCAGGAAAACCTAAAAATTATAAATGTCTATACACAATTTGGTAGCACCCATATATATATAAACAATCACAAATATAAGCAATCTTATTGATAAGAATGTGCTAATTGCAGTGGACATTAATACTCCACTTATAGCAATGGATAGATCAATTAACAGACAACCACTGAAGAAACAATGGACCTGAAGAACACATTGGACCAGATGGACTTGACAGATATATTTAGAACACTACATCCCAAAGCAATGGAATACCCTTTCTTCTCAAATGCACATGGTACAGTCTCAAAGATAGATTACATACTGAGTCACAAAGGAGCCCTCAATAAATAGAAAAGAATTAAGATCATATCATGTACACTTTCAGATCACAATGCTATGAAACTGGAAGTCAACCACAGGAAAAAGTCTGGAAGACCTCCTAAAGCATAGAGGTTAAAGAACATCCTACTAAAGAAAAAATGAGTCAACCCAGCAATTAGAGAAGAAATTAAAAAATATTTGGAAACCACTGAAAATGAAAATACAACCATCCAAACCCTTTGGGATTTCCGAAAGGCAGACCTAAGAGGAAAATACATTGCAATCCAGACCTAGCTCAATAAACGAGAAAAATCACAAATACAAAATCTAACAGAACACCTAAAGGAACTAGAATCAGAATAGCAGAGACCCCAAACTCACTCAGTAGAAGAAGAGAAATAATAAAGATTAGAAATATAGAATAAAAAAAAACGCAAACCAAACAATATAACAGAACAAGGGAATCAAGAGTTGGTTTTCTTGAAAAAAATAAACAAAATTGGTAAACTTCTAGCCAGGCTTCTCAGAAAGAAAAGAGAGAGAGGACCCCAACAGATAAAATCACAAATGAAAATGAATTTATTATAACCAATCTCTCAGAAATACAAGCAATTATCAGGGAATACTGTGAAAAATTATATGCCAACAAACTGGACAACCTAGGACAAATTCCTAAACATCCAGACACTACCAAAACTCCAACGGGAAGAAATAGAAAATTTGAACAGACACTTAACCAGGAAAGAAATTGAATCGGTTATCAAAAATCTCCAAACAAATAAGAGTCATGGACCCGATCGCTTCTCTAGGGAATTCTACCAGACATTTAAAACAGACTTAATACCTATCCTTTTCAAGCTGTTCCAAAAAACAGAAATGGAAGGAAAACTTCCAGACTCATTCTATTGAGCCAGCATCATTTTGATTCCCAATCCAGCCAGAGACCCAGAAATAAAAAGAGAACTACAGGTTAATATCCTTGATGAAGATACTAGACAATTGAATTCAACAGCATATCAAAAGAATTATTCACCATGATCAAGAGGGCTTTATTCCTGGGTTACAGGGCTGGTACAACATTTGGACATCAATCAATGTGAAAATCACTAACAAAAGAAAAGCTAAGAACCGTATTATCCTGTTAAGCGATGCAGAAAAAGCATGACAAAATGCAGCATCCTTTCTTAAAAAAAAAAAAAAAAAAAGTTGAGAAAGTTGAGATTGAAGGAACATAGTTAAAAACATAAAAGCCATTTATAAAAAGCCCACAGCTAATATCATCCTCAATGGGGGAAAACTGAGAGCTTTCCCCCTGAGATCAGGAACACGACAGGGATGTCCTCTCTCATGACTGTTATCTAACACAGTGCTGGAAGTCCTAGCATCAGCAATCAGGGAACAAAATGAAATAAAAGACATCACAATTGGCAAAGATCAAATCAAACTTTCACTTTTCACAGATGACACGATACTCTACATGGAAAACACAACAAACGCCACCAAAAGTCTGGTAGAACTGCTACATGAATTCATCAAAGTTACAGGGTACAAAGTTAATGTACAGAAATCGGTTGCATTTTTATACACCAATAAAGAAGCAACAGAAAGAGAAATAATGTAAAATATCTGATGAAGACTATAGAAAACTTATGAAAGAAATTGAAGAAGACGCAAAGAAATGGAGAAAGGTTCCATGCTCATGGGTAAGAATAAATATTGTGAAAATGTCATTATTACACATTCAATGAAATCCCAATCAAAATTACACCAGTACTCTTCTCAAACCTAGAACATACAATCCTAAAATTTGGATGGAACCACAAAGTACCCTGAATAGCCAAAATAAGAAGAAAACCCAAACGGGAGGCATCATAATCCCAGATTTTAGCCTCTAGTACAAAGCTGTGATCATCGAGACAGTATGTTTTGGCACAAAAGCAGACACATAGACCAATGGAATAGACTAGAGAACCCAGAATTGGGCCCACAATTGTGTGGCCAATTAATTTTTGACAAAGCAGGAAAGAGTATCCAATGGAAAAAAGAAGGCTCTTTAACAGATGGTGCTGGGAGAAAAGGACAGCAGCATGAAAAAGAATAAAACCAGACCACTTTTTTACATCATACACAAAAATAAACTCAAATTGATGAAGGACCTGAATGTGAGACAGGAAACCATTAAAACCCTAGAAGAGAAAGCAGGAAACAACCTCCTCGACCTCAGCTGCAGCAATTTCTTACTCGACACATCTCCAAGGCAAGGGAATCAAGAGCAAAAATGAAGTATTGGGACCTCATCAAGATAAAAAGCTTCTGCCCTGCAAAGGAAACAATCAACAAAACTAATAGGCAACCGATCGACTGGAAAAGATTGTTGCAAATGTCATATCGGATAAAGGGCTAGTATCCAAAATCTGTAAGGAACACACCAATTTCCACACCTGGAAAAAATTATCCAGTGAAGAAATGGGCAGAAGACATGAATAGACCTTTTTCCAAAGAAGACATCCAGATGGCCAACACTTGTAACATTGCTCAGCATCACTCATCATTAAGGAAATAAAAATCAAAACCACACTGAGATACCACCTCATGCCAGTCATAGTGGCTAAAATGACCAAATCAGTAGACCATAGATGCTGGCCAGGATGCGAAGAAATGGGTGCCCTCTTACATTGTTGGTGGGAATGCAAACTTGTGCAGGCACTCTTGAGAACACTGTGGAGGTTCCTCAAAAATTAACAATAGAACTTCCCTATGAACCAGCAATAGCACTGCTAGGAATTTACCCAAGGGATGCAGGAGTGCTGATGCATAGGGGCACATGTACCCTGATGTTTATAGCAGCAGTTTCAACAATAGCTAAATGATGGAAAGAGCCTAAATGTCCATCAGCTGATGAATGGATCAAGAAGATGTGGTTTTTACATACAATGAAATACTACATGGCAATGAGAAAGAATGAAATCTGGCCATTTGTAGCAACATGGATGGAACTAGGTATAATGCCACATGAAATAAGTCAGGCATCGAAAGATACCATATGTTTTCACTCATCTATGGATCAGGAGAAACTTAATAGAAGAACATGAGGGAGGGGAAGGGGGAAAATTACAGAGAAGGAGGGAGACAAACCACAAGAGACTCTTAAAGACTGAGAACAAACTGAGGGTTGATGGGGTTGGGTGAGAGAGGGGGAAGTGGGTGATGCACATTAAGGAGGTCACTTGTTGGGATGAGTACTGGGTGTGCTTGGAAACCAATTTGACAATAAATTATACCAAAAGAACACCTGAAACTAGTGTCACACTGTATGTTAATTATATCAGAATAAAAAGTTAAAAACACTAAAAAAAAACGTTATGGGAATGAAAAATACAGCATACAAAATAGAGTCAAGAATATTGTGGTGAGTGTTCTGTAATGTATATAACTTTTGAATCACTATGTTGTACTCCAGAAAGTAATCTAATGTTACATGTGCACTATATTCCAATTAAAAATTAGAAAAACTATACTTAGTAAAATAATCTAGTCACACAAAAACATATACTGTATGATCATAGGAGATAGTTGAGATTTCTGGTTGAGGGGTAATGGACGATGAGCAGTTATTGTTTAAGTGATATTGAATTTCAGTTTTCAGAGATGGTGGTGATGGAAACAATTTCATTTACAATGGAACATTATCCAAAAGAATTACATACCTAGGAATCAATTTCACCAAGGAGATAAAATGCATGTTCACTAAAAAGTACAAAACATTAAAAAAGAAGACTCCAATTAAAAGAAAAGATTCCCAGAGTAACAGATTGAAAGACTTATTACTAACATTTTAATGCTTCCCAATTACAAATTAAATGGAATCACTATTAAAAGTCCAGGGTTTTTTTTAAGCATTAGAAAGTTGAACCTCAAATTCATGAATTAATAGGAGTTCCAAGTAGTCAAAATAATATTGAAAAAGAACAAGTTGAAAGATTCACACCTTCTGACTTAAAAAACTCAATATAAATCTGTATTAATCCAAACAATGTGGTGCTAGCATTCAGAGATAGACAAATAAATAACATAAAATTAAGAATACAGAAATAACCCCAAATGCTTATGGCCAATTGATTTTTACAATTGTCCAATAACATTTAATGGGGGAAAGAATGTTAAAAGGAGGCAGATTAGATTGACAAAAGGTTAAGTGGCATACACTTAGAGCCAGTCCATAGCAAAGTCGCATTGGAGTTGCACTTAGGACCAGAATGAACAACCAGGTGCAGGCAGGTTTTGTAGTATCAAGAGGTTGGAGTGACCTTGGTGCCTTCAGACAATGTGATGATGTGTTTGGATAATGTCATGGGCTCGCAGGGAACTAAAACCCACTGCTTAAGGATAAATAGGAGCTGGATGTGGTCTGTTTGATGAGGAGGGTTGTTTGGATAGGCAAACTTACCAGAGTGAAGAGTAGATCTTGCAGTTAGGCCATTTGAAACCTTGTCTATTTTATCAGATATCAAATCAGCATATAATATTATACCATAATATTGGGTCTTTTGTCACACATATGCAAAAAAATGATGCCCGATCTCTAATTCACTACATACAAATATTAAGTCAAAATGGAACAATGCTCTAAATATAGGAGCTAATATTCTAAAATAAAGAAGAAAGCATGAATAAATCTTCATGACTTCAGATTTGGCAATAGATTCTTAGGAAGTATCTGCCTTCACACAGTCACTGCAGCATTATTCTACAATAACAAAGATAGGAAAGTGGCCTAAGTTTCCATCAATAAATGACTAAATAGAATATCTTATATGCATACAAAACAATGTTAGCCTTAAAAAAAAAGGAGATTCTACCATACATACCAACATAGATGAACTGGGGATGTTGTGCTACAAAAGGGAGCCAGTTACACAAGGACAAATACTGCATGATTCCACCTGTATGAAATAAATAGACTAGTCAAACTGAGGGAAGCACAGTGCTGGGAGGTAGTTTGGAAGCTAGAGGAGAGGGTGGGAATGGGAAGGATTGTTGTCGTTTTGTTTTAAAATTTTTAATGTTTCTTCAGTTCTGAGGGAGAGACAGAGTGTGAGTCAGCAAGGGGCAGAGAGAGAAAGAGACACAGCCTCACAAACAGGCTCTAGGCTCTGAGCTGTTAGCACAGAGCCCAGCATGGGACTGGAAGTCTTGAGCCGTGAAATCATGACCTGAGCCGAAGTCAGCAGCTTAACCAACTGAGCCATCCAGACGCCCAAATGGGGAGTTGTTTTTAAACAGGTATAATAGTTTAATTATTCAAGATGAATAGTTTCCAGAGATCTGCTGTAAAATGTAATCCCCATATTTAAGAATACTGCATTGTATTTGAAGGGGTTGGTCTTAAGTATTCTTACTATAATACTAATTTTTTAAAAAAGATAAACTAGATTTATTAGATTTATTAAAAACTAAATATATTTTGTGCATCAAACATTATGTAACAAGTAAAAGACAACTTATGGAATGCAAAAATGTTTGTGAATCATATCCAATGAGGGTTAATGTTTACAGTGTATGAACTCTTCCAACTCCACATCAAAATGACAATATGATTTAAAAAATAAATATGCACAAAGGATGTGAACAGACATTTCTCTCTGGATGATTTACAGATGATTTTTAAAAGATGTTTAACATCGGGTGCCTAGGTGACTCAGTCAGTTAAGCTTCTGACTCTTGATTTCAACTCAGGTCATGATCTCATGGTTCTAAGTTTGAGCCCTTCAATGGGCCTCTGCACTGATGGTGCATGGCCTATTTGGGATTCTCTCTCTCACTCTTTCTCTGCCCCTCCCCATCTCTCTCTCTCTCTCTCTCTCTCTCTCTCTCTCTCTCTCTCTCCCCCCCCCCTTTCTCCCTCCCTCCCTCTCTCAAAATAAACCTTTTTAAAGAGATGTTCAACATCATTAATCATTAAGGAAATACATTTCAAATCCCATTGAGATACCAGTAGAAAGATTATACTAAACAGGATAGAAAGTAACAAGTGTGGTATGGATGTGGAGAACAAGAACACTTATACATTGCTAGTGTGAAAATAAAATGGTATAATCACTGCAGAGAACAGTTCAAAAATTCTTCCAGGTGTTAGAAATAGAATTATTATATAATCTGGAAATTTTGGTCCTTGGTATGTATACAAGAGAAATGAAAAGGGATATGCTCATAGGAACTTGTACATGGATGTTTATAGCAGCTTCAGAATAGCCAAATGGTTGGAAAAAAACCAAATGTCCACCAGTAAATGTAAAAATGTAGAAGGAAATTTTAGTACAGACATACAATGAAATACTAATCATTATATAGAATGATAAACTAAAAATATTACCATTTGGATGGACCTTGAAAACATCACACTAAGTGAAATAAGCTGGACACAAAATGTTACATGTTGTTTGATTCCTTTTAAACAAAATATCCATAATAGGCAAATCCATAGGGTCAGAAAGCAGATTAGTGGTTGTCAGGGCACGAGGGCAAGGGGCTACAGGGAGTGATTACTTAATGGAAATGGAGTATTCTTTACAGTGATGAAAAAGTGTTGAAACCAGAGATGGTGGTTGGATGACATTGTACATGCACTAAATGGCACTGAATTATACACTTTAAAATGGTTAATTGTGTGTTATGTGAATTTCATTTCCATTAAACATACACATGCATTCATTAACACATGCGCGAAATGTGAGTTATACTCAATTCTTTGGTCTTAAGTTTTATATATATTTAACCTCTAGATAATAGTATTGTTGAAAAATATACTTGCTTCCCTAAAATTATGAATTAGAAACATAAGTTTCATCCAGTTCTTATCTGGAGATTTATAAAAGTGAAATATACTAACTTAATAGCAATGTGCCTATAGGTCTATATGTCCTGAAATTAATTTTGCTGACAGAAATTGAAAAATACGTATAATGAGAAATAGCTTCATTTTAAATTCCGAAGGTTGGTTAGTTATATATTTTCTACTTTTCCCAGTCAACTTCTCAAACCATGCATACCTTCCTTGGGTACAGAGTGCCACACAATTTATTTGCATATTCTAATTTTCTATTGTCAATCATTTAACACAGCCTTAAACTCAACTTGTTTTGTTCTCTAATTTACACTTATTTAAGGGTTAATGTAAGAGATCTATTTAATGTTATTTCCTGAAATACTATCTTTGTTTGCATTCTGAGGCTTTTTCTTAGGAATGTATGACACTTCAGGGATTTACTTGATCTATGCAAAACGAGCGTGAAGCTATTGCCCTGTCTTGTGAGCCTTTAGGGAGCTAAAGTATGAAAACCAGGTGCATCCTCTGGTTTTTGAGTATTACATCCCTTTATTTGGAACAATATGACAAACTTGAAATGTATGAAACATTTTATGACAGATACTGACAGAAATCAGGATGTTTTTTGAAGAAAAGGAAAGTAATGTGAAGAGAGAATTTACAAAAATAGCCAAAAGGCATCAGGGGAGAGAAGGCTTACCATTATCTTAATTCTTTTTCCCCACACTAAATACCTTTCCTTCCAGTTTTTTTTTTTTTTTTAAGAGTCTAGTATTTGTGACACTACACATGTCAGGGCAAGGTCACATATAACGGGATGCTTGAAGAAGTACCAATGGACTGGGGAATATAGATTTTAATATCAACAGGTTCAAGTTGCTGACAGATTGGACATACTTACTAAGACATCTGATCCCACAGGAAAAGTGCACTTCAGAAATTGATAGCTGATCTGACTGTTACAGTGCACTGGGAAAAAGAAAGGAAAAAGAATGTGTTAAGGCTGAATGAACTTCTATTTTTCTGATTAAATTTTGTGATTCTGCTCAATTTTAATTATTAAGAATGCACAATAAACTTAGATAAAAACTAAGGCAAAATTTTTTCATAGAAATGGGATACTTAATTGTGAAGCTACTGACATGGAAATAAGAATATATGAATTTATTAGTTGAGATTTTGTTCTATGATATAAATTCAATGTAGATTCTTCAGAATATATATATTACAGAAAAGTTATAGTTTTCCATCATTATGTCGAATACACTCAGCGTCATCATTACAAGGAAAAGATAGTGACAATTATCTTTGTCACATTAAATACGTTAATAATTGTTCTCTTTGGTATAGTGAAACTTAAAACAGATATCATGTATCTTAATAGTTCTTGCCAGTAAATTCCTGAGGATGTTTCTATTAGACTCCATCAAAGATGAAGAAAGAAAAGATGAGAGCGGTCACTGAGAGTTAGTGCTAAATTGAGATTTCTAGTGAGGGTATTAATTTACAGGAGGAAGAAAGTTACTTCTGGAACATGTGACAGGATATTTAAAGATTTTCTTTGAGTCTTTATGTTCGAGAGTAAACGTTTTTCTTCTTTCTTCAAAACTTGCAAAAAGCCAAAAATAAAAGCACATAGTAATGGATTTTTATAAATTCAATTGACAAGGTATTAAACATTTATATTCAAATGTTATTCAGTTGCCTCTATCCCTTTTATAACTAGATATATATATGTGTGTGCTTATATACATAGGTATTTGCACACATATATAAAAGTTTTACTATGTAGTAAATTTAGAATAAAAAGTCCTATTAAAGTAAAATATAAAAACTAATTGTATCAAGATTTTTTATCAAAATATTTTGTTAAGATACTATTTAAAACTTAATATATTTTTTCAGTGGCTATAAGTTAAAAAGATAACCTTGAACACTGTTAGTATGTGGTAGAGCACACAGAAAACTATGTTCATTAATTAACAATTTTTAATGATTATTTTTACAGCAAAAGAGCTATAGTTTAGACAGTTTAGACAATTTGTGCTACTGATTATATCCCCCTCAAGATTACTTACTTCCATTCCTTATCATTTGCCTCCTTAAAGAATGCATCATTCAATAATAACTGATCATCTGATTTTCCAGATATTTTCATTCATCTAGTGATCGTACCATTAGTTCATTAAGAATGTAGAAAACATCTTCTTAGTCATATGTATATACATATGATATATAAATCATAATGTATATATGTGTGTATATATATATATATATATATATACACTTTTAAATTTTTAATGTTTATTTATTTTAAGAGAGAGTATGCAAGTAGCGAAGGGGCAGAGAGAGAAGCAGACACAGAATGCAAGCAGTCTCCAGGCTCTTAGCTGTCAGCACAGAGTCTGAGCAGGGCTCAAACTCAGGAACCCTGAGATCATGACCTGAGCTGAAGTCAGAAGCTTAACTGACAGAGCCAGCCAGGTGTCCCCTATGTTTTTTTTATGTTGGTGATTCCTAAAAGGCATACATTAATCTTTTTTTATATAGATTACAAATTTTTAAAAATAACGTTTTAAAATGTTTTAAAAAATTCATATAGGGGCACCTGGAAGTTGGTTAAGCCTCCAACTTCGGCTCAGGTCAGAGCTCACATTCATGGGTTTGAGCCCTGCGTCAGGCTCTGGGCTGACAGCTAGCTCAGAGCCTGGAGCCTGCTTCCGGTTCTGTGTCTCTTTCTCTCTCTGCCCCTCCCTCTCTCATGCCCTGTCTCTCTCTCTATCAAAAATAAATTAAAACATTTAAAAATTAAAAAAATCATATAATAAAAATAAGCAAAATAAAACTGGTATCATGTTTAAAATATCTCATAATTTAAAAGAACGTCTTGTTATCTGAAATTGCTCATAGATAACTCCTGAGATGTTGGCTCCAGCATTTTATAATGAAGGCCCTATTTTATTTAGATATTAGACAAATATTTTACACAAACAGCAATCAATAGATACTGATAGTGTCTGCAATAGACATATTCACATACTATTAGCCTAATTTCTTAATGGTAGATCCTTTTCTAAAGACTAATGAGACTTAAGAACTATAGGAATTTACAAGGCTCAAAAGAATGCCACAAATGTAATGTGGAGTTGATATATTTGCTTTTATTTTGGGTAACAAATTATTTATTAAAACACTAACATGTGGTGAGAAAAAGAATCCAAGGAAAATGAAATTATTTGACCTGGGAAATTCATTGAGGATTGCTCGATGGTTGATGTGTTTCCTTGGCAACCTCAGACAGAAGCCTTAAAGTTTACTTATTTGGAAAAAACATTAATAGCATTGCAGTTTTATTCTGTAAAATATAATTTAATGAGCGAAAGCATTAATCAAGATAGATATTTCAAAAAAAGTTTTGAGTTAATTAAAACAAAAATGAAAAACATGTAGCCTTATATTTCATACCAACAGAACATGATATGAAAATTGAAAAATGTGTTTTGGTTTAGACACTTACTGCATGGTGCACTGAACCTAACTTTTGTTCTATCACAAAGGCTCATTGATCATTTTCCTAAAATAAAGACTAATATTAAAAATATTTTTATTTATGTATCTCTTGGTTATAGATACAAATTATATTTATTAGAAAATTTTCACTCATTTAAATAAAAATTATGTGTATTAAATCTTCTGGTCATATATGTTCAAAATAATGGTCAAAGAAGCATATATATGACAGTTATTAATATACCAATGCAGTCTAAATATCAAGATCAATGGATGTATAAGACATATAAAGAAAAATGAACCATAAAATTCTGTGGAGCTGGTTGAGGATACTTTTTCTACATACGCTGCTGAGCACTTAACAGCTTCCTGAGGCTGATGCTAACTCTGGGAAGCAATTAATATTGAAGTAATTGAGAAAAAACATGAAGGCAATGAATCATGTCTAGAAAAAACATCCCACTTTTAAAAATGCTTAGCAGGATACACAGTTTAAAGCTGGAGCAATTTCAAAATAAACCATCGTCCCATAAACGAAGGTTTCCAGGTACTTATAAAAAGCTTCAAAGGTGTTTTTTTTTTTTAATTACACAATGGATCTGGTCATTCTTTACAAAATGATAATAAGGATATAACTTTCCATCCATTTATGACACAATAGTGTTACTTTAATCTGAAGATGTTATGTTTCAAAATGTAATAATGACTAAAATGTGAGCTCAAATTACATTTCAGTGGTAGTACTGTGCTTCATTTAAAATAGTAATTCAGGAATATTTCATAAAACTTAATTAACGTCTTGTGTAATATTACCTGTTATGGAAACAAACAATAATAAAAATGACAATATTAAGCCTCACATTTTCTCTAAGAGAGAAAAATTATCGCATAATGTGAAAGGAACTTATGGATTCTCCAACTCAGTGTAAAAATGCCCAAATCCAATAACCGTGGCAGTATATTCTAAAAAGCATGGACTGAACTTCCTAGAGTGAATAAAACATCAATATGGCTCAGTTATTACGGGAAAATATTAACAACAAAACGATTATTTTTTAATAATTTCACCTCAAAAATAGTAATACTTCCCTCTTCACCCATAAATTATCTGAACAGTTCAATGTTTTTAATAATGTCTGTGAAAATAGAGCCAAGCAATGTATCTGCAATCTAAAAGATATCTCGCTGGATTAAGGAAGTATTTTTAAACTACATGCTACATAGCAAAAAGCATATTCTATTAATAAAGGTCAGGAAAAATGCAAAGGCCAAAAAAATAAAAAATAAAAACAGCCCACTTCTTTAATCATTACTGGGTAGATGGGGAAAAGAAGGGTAAGCAGAATGGACTAGACATACTCCAGCTCCAATGTAATTTGTTTTATACATTGGAACAGTTGAGGGAAAATTTGATGGCTGCAAAAGCAAATACTCTATTCAAAGACATCAAATGTTCCATATAAATTACAAAGGAAGGGAACGGATCGTCAGTTACTAAAATCATTTGCCAAGAAACTCAGTTTTTGGAATATGCCATGATTTTGGACTATTCTGAACTATATGTCAGGCAGTTATAACAAAGATACTTAGAAACTTAGTTAACATTTTTTTAAAAACCTAGCAAATACATAGGTATGTGAATTCACATGGAAATGAAAATTCCATATCTTCCTATAATGATTTTTTGCATGCCTACCTTATCCAGGTGGCCAACAGAACAAAATTGAAATCTCAGTTGCATATTTGAATGCAATCATTTCAATCCTGTGTGTAGTTGTGTAGCACACATTTTACACAGGAAAGGTAATGTTGACATTGGTTGTTTCTTTTTTTCTAAACAAGGACGCCATTTTCTGCCTGTCATCATCATTTCATTTATTGCTATCTGAAATATTTTTTCTTTAGTTATTCATTTTTGGTCTTTATCCCCTTAAACTTTAAAAAAATTATAGATTTTTCGTTATTTCTGTATCTTACCTAGAAGAGTGTCTAGCATATAGATAAGCAATTAGTACATTTTGTTGAATGAGTGAATCATTATTATGACCCATTTTACTTATAACGTAAAATCTATACACTTTAGTTTCATAATCTGCAAAAGTGAGAATGGCAAAGAAGAAAATTGTATAGTAAGTGTTCAGATTTCACAATTTACCAAATTGTAAATAAATCAGCAGTGTTTAATACACAGATATCTGGAGAAAGTGAGAAAAGCTAAGTGAGAGAAATGAATATTAAATACCAAGTGCATAATATTTCAATATGTAAGAAGACTGGAGATAAATGTTATTTATTATTCTTAATAAGAAATGTTATTTTCATGATAATAATCTGCCTATGAATGTTATATTTGGTTATGGACAAATTACAAGCAGGCTGAGATGGTTCTCAATAGTCAACAGTTACATCCTTTTTACTATCTGTAAACATGATAACACTAATTTAAATTAATTAAAAAACAAATGAGATTTTAATCAAGATCTTAATCCCACTGGTGCTCAGATTTAAGAAATTTTATCGGGCGCCTGGGTGGCTCAGTCGGTTAAGCCTCCGACTTCAGCTCAGGTCAGATCTCACATTCGTGGGTTCGAGCCCCGCATCAGGCTCTATGCTGACAGCTAGCTCAGAGCCTGGAGCCTGCTTCTGGTTCTGTGTCTCCTTCTCTCTCTGCCCCTCCCCCTCTCGTGCTCTGTCTCTCTCTGTATCAAAAATAAATAAAACATTTAAAAAAATTAAAAAAAAAAGAAATTTTATCAAAAACATTTCAAGCTAATATGTTAGCCCTGCTAAATGTTTTTAAGTTTTTGCTAGACAAAATTACAAGTTAGGATAAAAGAAAACCATTTTTTTTATTGCTGGAACACAGGTCATTTTGGATTTAGGATTTTCAGCACAATCACTATTGGAAGTACTTTTTGTAAGTAACTATATTGTACTGTTTGTTGATGTTTGACTAGAATGAGATCATTTAATTCTTTTCTCATGAAATAGGAATTTATTTCATGTGGTTCTACCCAATATCATGTTTTCTATAAGCAAAAAGAGCCTTACTTTTGGACACTAAATAAAATGCATTAAAAATACGTTCAATCTTCAACAAAATATTAGCACTGAATTCAAGAGTACATTAAAAGGATCATCTAGCATGATCACCTGGGGTTTATTCTAGCCATACAACATCTGCAAAGCAACAAATATGATACACTACATTAACAGAATGAAGGATAAGAATCACATCATCATCTCAATCGATGCAAAAGAGGCATTTGACAAAATTCAAATCTTCCACGATAAAAAAATCTCAAAAAACTGGAGAGGAAAATGTAACTTGACAAAATAAAGGCCATATATGAGAAGTTCACAGCTAACATCGTACTCAAAGGTGAAAAGTTGAAAGAATTTTCTCCAAAGTCAGGGATAAAGCAAGGATGTCTACTCTCTTATTTTTAGTCAACATAGTACTAAAAGTTCTAGCTAAAGCATTTAAGTAGTCAGGACAAAGGAATAAAAGATGTCCAAATCAGAAATGAAAAAATAAAACTATATCTATTTGCAGATCACATAATCTGATATGTGAAAAATCCTGAACTCTTCTTAAAAAAACTGTTAGAACTAATAAATGAATTTAGTAAAGTTGCAAAATACAAAAAAATGATTATATTTCATACACTAACAATGAAAATAAATTAAGAAAGCGATTCTGTTTACAATAGCATCTAAAAGAATAAAATACCTTGGAATAATTTAACCAAGGAAGTAAAAGATTTGTACACTGAAAACTATAACATTGGTCAAGGAAACTAAAGAAGATACAAATGAAAAAATAAAATCCCATTTTATTGGATTGGAGTAATTAACATCTACACAATGTCCTTTCTATCCAAAGTAATCTCCTGATTCATTCCAATCCCTATCAAAATTTCAATGGCATTTTTCACAGATATAGAAAAATCTTTAACTTGTAAGATTCCACAAAAGACACAAAACACCTCCTCAACAGCAATCATGAGAAATGAGAACAAAGCTAGAGCTATCACATGTCCTGGTTGCCAACTGTATTACAAACTATGGTGAATTTCTAGAAATATAACTAAAAGAGGCAAGATCAGCCTGCCAAAAAGCTATCTGTACTGTTACGTTTATTGCAGCATTATTTACAGTAGCTATGACATGGAAGCAACCTAAGCGTTCATGAACAGATGAATGAATATAGACAATGTTGTTTTATATGCACACATATACAATGGATTATTAATCAGCCATAAGAAAGAAAGAAATGTTGCCATTTGTAACAACATGGCTGAAATTGGGAAACATTATACTAAATGGAATAAAACAGAGAAAGGTAGTATATGGTATTATTTTTATGTAAAATCTGAAGGAAAAAAAGCCTATTTCATAGAAATAGAAATAGAGAATAGGATAATGGAGCCAAGGCTGCAGCATTTACTTCTTTGTCAATGAGAAGCAAATGTGATCAATTTATATGATAGTCCTATAAAAAGAAAAGGATATTTCCCAAATCCCACTGGGGTTATTGCACACTGTAGACCTTATAGATATGACTTTGGTCATCCATTTTGTCCAGTCATCAGTTCTAAGGTCTTGGATAGCTTACTAATTTATCTGCACATCAATTTTAAAATTATAAGAATAGTAAATAACCCTGGATATAATTAAGAAATAGAAAATAGGTAAAGTACTATGACATTATAAAATACCTATAATGTTTAGTATATATGCAACAAAATAAAGGGGGGTGCTGACTTATATTAGCTGTTTTATTTCAGGGACTCTAAAATGACACTGATTATAAATGCGTGATTTTTTTATCTGCTAAGAGAAAAGCTGTAAACTAAACCATAAAAAAGGGTTCTTACAATAGAAATGTGTTTTATTCTATACATATTTAAAGACCTCTTTTGCACATATGCCAATTTCAAGAATAAAATCAAAGGGAAATTTAGTGAAATTAACTGTTAAAGATACTCAGAGAGTCCTGTTTGTGTTTTCTAGTCAACAAAAGTGGTAGGAAGACTGTATGTTTCTAAGGAATATTCCTCTTTTCTTTCACCCCCTTACAGATTTGTGTGTGTGGTGGTGTTTTTTTTTAATTGATTATATGTTTAAAACGTATTTCTAGAAAATGGCCAAGAAGAATATCTTTACCTTAAATTGCCTTAAATTGTGAATATTTTGGAACCATCCAGTTGTTGCAATGGTTTGGTTATGGCATTGGCCATTTCAGGCACATTTATGCATGTCCAAATGATGAAATCTATGTCATGCCTAACGTTGGCTGATAACACTTTAAAAATAACATTGGCTTTAGGTACAACTGTAGTGCAAAGATGTTAGAATGTTGGAAGGAGAAAGTATGTCCAGGAGCCACGAAATTCCGTATCTGTAACCAGACTGCTGGATGTTACAAACTATACTATTTAATCTAAAATTTAAAATTTAATCTAAAATTAAAAAAAATTTTTACAGATTAAAACAAAAGAGAGAGAGGAAAGAGGACAGAGAGAGAGAGAGAGAGAGAGAGAGAGAGAGTGAGAGAGATTGACTGGGAAGCCAAGGTTATTTGTATAACTCATACAGTTAATCAGGAAGTGAATCAGAATTTAATCTGAGATGTTTTGGTTTCCAAATCTACAATTGGATTATATTAGATAACTTAGAAAAGCTTAATTGAGGCCTTAATACTGAAGATACAAAATTGTATTTATCTCTGATATAGTGATAGCATTGAATGAAAATAAACTAAACATTTTTTAATTAAATATATGCAATATGTAAGACATTATTGGTGAAGAAAATAAGATGAATAAGACAATCTTGGAGTTGGCAGAATATGGACAGTGGAGAAAAGAGAGGCTAATAAGCAATTATAGATATGCAGAGTTTAAAATAGAAGGCATCAATCATTATACTTTGGGGTTTCTTGGATAGTAATATACCTAACCCCAGTGTGAAATGTTTATAATGGGAGCAAAATGCGTTATCAGGAGGTTAAGATTAACAAGGATTAATTTTAGTCTGTTTTAAGTGAATGCAAGAAAGTTATATAAATCCCTTAACCTCAATATTTTAACCTGTAATATTATCTATCCAGCATACTCTAGGCTTTTTGCCATAAGCTTGTAAATTGCATGCTCCGTATTGGATTAACATAAGATACAGTTAATAATTCCTAAAAGAAGATTGCCTAGGTTTACATGAAGTCCTCGGCTTGAATTCAGTAAGGACGCTGACAGATAAAGGAGTATAATATTTATCATTAAATGAAGAAGACATCCAATAAATAAATTTGGAAATTATAAACTTAAGAATGAAGAAGTAGAATGAAGACATTTTAAAAAACAAACTTTTGTTTTCTAAACATCTTTTCTTTGATCGCTAAGAAGATTAGAGGTACAGATAACCCCATCAGTAATGAGTAGCCTTAGTGCCCGACTGTGGTCTCTAAATCCCATTTCCCGCTCAAATGAACAAGGTAGAGGGTAGCTCCAGATCTGGGAGAATAAATATGAAAGATAAAGCAGAGACGTTTCAGAAACTTCCAGTATCATGTAAAAGGATATAGGAGACAATTTAAAGGTGTTTTCATTGTATTAAGATGTAAAAAATATACTTTATAAAGAATAGTTACTGCCGTAGTTCTAAATATCTTAAATACATCAAAAATCCATGAATTTATTAAAACCTCTCTGGTTACCTTTGGATTTCTAAAGCACTAATTGATTATTCTGGAAATTAAAACCTAAAGGAAAAAAAATTAGAATGGATCCTGCCTTTCCTTGGTGAGTTATATTTTAGAGAATTCAAATAAGGAAAAAATCAGAGCTAATGCATGTAAGGAATTATTGAATTAGATCATCACTTTTTCAAACCTTTCATGAAATAATGGATCTTAGGCAATGATCATCAATGGAAGCCAAAAATATTTACTAAATTCTGCCAGAGAACTTTATGAATCATGTGGATGCCACTGGAATCCCCTGATCAATGTTGACAAAAGGTGAAGCAATCTGACAATACGTTAACTAATATGATGAAGCAAGTAACATGCAGCCCCATTTGTGATGTAATCATGGATAAAAGAAAAGCATTCTAATAAAACACCAGTCATTAAATGTCATTTTAAGGATATTGGGAGACTAGAGGAGCATGTTAAATGAATTGAGGAATCAATCAAACCGGCAAAGTGATTAAAAAAAAACAACTGTAGGACAAATGAATATCTGCCTTGGATTTCCCAGAAGCAAGTCCTTGGACAAAGATTCTAGTGCAGACACCAGGAGTGGGGCGTGGCAAAGGGGGGCAGGGAAGGGAAGACAACTATAAAGCCTGGGTTATGAATTCGTTAGCACTAAGAGTATCATAGCCTAATCCGGCTACACTGGAAATTGCTAAGAAAAGGTGTACATAGTACCCTTCAGAGGCATTTCATCCAAAGGCCTAGGGAGCTGAAGGGTTTCTACACCAACAGCCATTATTTCTTTATTTTATTTTGATCTCAGGGCATTAATTCTAGTTTTCCATCCAGGATTAGAATGAGTTTTTGAAACTTTAAAGGAAGTCCCAAAGTAAAGAAGTTAGATACTGGCTACCTTAAAAGGTGAAGCTCAGAGATGAGAGAACTAGCTTCAAAAGGGTCTGTGGGAGGTGACGCAGTGTATTCAACAAGCACAGGGAGTGGAGTTAGGAGAAGAGAGATTAAAAGTTTAGAGATTAAAAGAAACTTTATAGATTAATGAAAACTATATACACTTTTAATCTATACATAGTCATTTCATTATGTAGTGATGGTTTGATGGGTGTGTGTGTGTATACAATTTTATGAGATTGTGTGTATATGTGTGTATATATATACACAATATGAGATTGTATATATATATATACACACATATATATGAAGTTTAAATATGTGAAGCTTATTCTATGTTAGTTATATCTAAATAAAGTGATTTTAAGCAACAAGAAAAAACTTAATATCATTTCACTAGGTTAAAAAAATCTTGATTAGAACAAAGCAACATTAAAAAAACACATTTGCGGGAACCTGGGTGGTCAGTCATTTGTGTGTGACTAATCGGCTCAGGTCTCATAGCTTCTGAGCTCCAGCTCTGCATCAGGCTCTGTGCTGATAGTGGAGCAACCTGTTTGGGATTTTCTCTCCCTCCCTCTCTGTCCTTACCCGACTGGTTCATGCTCTCTCTCTCTCTCAAAATAGAGAACAAAAGGAACACATTTGTATAATAACTTTTAAATGTGCAGACTATAGATGTGTGTTAGATGATAGTAAGGAGTTATAATTAATTTTGCTGAGTAAGACAATCATTATGTAGTTATATTAAAGTAATATCTGTTATACATTGTATCTGGAAATTGTTTTAAAATACATTTGTGAAGAGAAAATTTTCCACAGGCATCAGAGAAAACAAGAATAGGCCATCATGATTTACTTTGCTATTCTCTCTACTTTAGCTATTATATTCCATAATAAATGTCTTAGAATAGTGTCCTATAACCAAAAGAAAGAAAAAAAAAAAAACAGGACACTTTGAAAATGATGCAAGTAGGTGACGAAAGTATGTATTTAATTATTATTACTTCCAACATAGCAGCATCATTTGTTTTGATTTATATAGATGTCTACATGCACTGATATACACCATTATATCTCTATTGATAAATATATTGCAAAATTATTAAAGCTATTAGAGAAACAACTCTATATACCAAATATATTTAAATTTCTCAAATGGTATCTATAGTTAGTACATTTCAACCAACTAAATATGTTTTTTTGGAAGATGGGGTAAATCTAATGAGGCTTTCTAAATTACTTTTAGTAGAGCTACGGCACACCATACTTTTCTGCCCCATGAGTATATAATAATCATTAATTACTTTGGATACATTTGGTTTGCTCTTTTGTCTTTCTCTTCACTACACTTTCTTCACTGAGTAGCTAAGTGTAGAATCAGCCTTAATACATTCTTCACAACACACTTCTCCAATATGTATTTCATTCTAAAGGAAGATTTAACTGTTTTAAAAATGCATTTATATTTTGCTATACAAAATGAGTTTTTCAGCAGTTTATATAAATATAAAATATGATGGTCTCTTACTACTACTTTTATTCTGCATAGAATTTGTTTTAGTATGTACTTTCATTTTTAAACATCTTGCAGATTTATTCACATACTAATAAAAATAACTCTTGGATTATAGTAATTTGAAGGTCATATTCACTAAGGTCCAGTTTATGGTCTAATAGAACTTACAAGAAGGTGGAACTTCAATGGGGTGCCTGGATGGCTCAGTCAGTTGAGCATCTGACTCTTGGTTTGAGCTCAGGTCATGATCTCATGGTACTTGAGATTGAGCCCTGCATGGACTCTCTGTTGATCACATGAGACCTGCTTGGGATTTCTCTCTCCCTCACTCTCTCTGCTTCTCTCTCAAGAGTAAATAAATCAACATTAAACATATATATATTTTTAAGAATGGAACTTCAAAAAGGCAAATAAAATGGCACATGTTAGTATTTTCTGAAATCAAAGAGAAAAAAATGGGATGAGAAAAAATAACTTGAAAAACTCAGTTAATTTATTGCATGCAGTCAGTTCAATGTAGTATGTTGAAAATCTAATCAGACATTGGCATTTTCTGTAAGAAATGTACTTTTAACACAACTTAATAAGTAGAGAGGAAGACAGTCTGCTAAAAGAATAATTTCGTTTTTTACTCAAGATAACTGCTACATCATAATGATGAAAGATTTCTTGTGTGTGTAAGACAAGGCTGAGTTATAATGAGGTTATTCGTTTTTCTAGACGAGTAAATAAATGAACTATAAGTAATGGGTTCCGATTTAGAGTTCTTTTTTCATGCTGAAAATAAGGACTTTGAAAAACTCTGATATGTCTTTGAGTGCCCCTGCATGCTCTTCAGTCATTAGAAATGAATTTATAGGGGTTGAGGGGGAAAGGGAGCCTGGAGTTCTATTTATATCCTCTAATATAGTAGCATTGTCATGAAACCCTGGAGCTAAACCTTCTAAGGAAAATAAATAATGTCTAGAATGAATACACTAAGAAAGAAACTAATCTCAAAATAACCCCTAATTGACACTAAGCCAAATAAAACAACTGTCCTTAAAGCCTTTCCTGGGAGATTTTTAAAAAGTCATGAGACTAATAATAAAATCACAATCGAGACACATTTGATAATTAAAAGAAAACTTGAATGAGTTACCCACTAGTTATTTTAAGGGATGAAAAATATGAACTTGTGGCATCCACATACTGTTTGTCCATTCTGCTGTCTTTGGGCATATATTACAATGCCTGGAATTCATTTCTATTATCTTCAATGAAAATGCTATTTATACTCCCTGAATCAATTGCCTAACATGATCTTATAAAGAAATCCATGTTTAAAAAGGGATTTGAAAGTGAGAGCAGTTTTAACACTGTATGATGTATGACCAATTTTAGAGATGTTAAAATAAAGTTAACTATTCACATCATTCTAATTAGAATTTTTTCTGTTTTCTAATAAAAGTTGGTTTTTGAAGTAAGGGAATGTGGGGCAGTACTGTGGGAACACAGTAAGTGACACACTGATTTATTTCTAGTATTCATACAAACTGAAACTGCTCTTCTCCTGACATTTCTAATATCTAATAGTAGGCAGTAATGGTTATAAACTTGTTCACTTGGGAAAATAAATATTTTTGGAATGATATCTGTCTTCTGAGAAGCATTAATATGTGCAGACAGGAAAACAACACTATATTTAACTGTATGTTTCAAAAATATCAAAGTTTTTTTATTTTTGCTGTTTTCAACCTATATTTTTTGTGTGTGAAATTCCAAGAGACTAAACAACATTAAAATCAACTTCAATACTCTTATTTATCTGTATACTAACCAATGGGAATTGGGAAAAACAAATTATATTAAACCAAACTTGTTTCATCATAAACCGATAGAAATGCCCTTTTCTTTCTATTTATGTGTGTATGATCACACTTGTTTTTGTTTTTAACTGAGTAAATTTATATTACTTTACAATATATTATATGTGTTTGTATTCAAGTATGAATTCTATATTTTTATGATCAATATGCCATAATTTTCAACAAAAATATCATCTGCATACATTAATATTTGTTCAATGAAAAATTGAGTACTTATTATGTTTTAGGTATTATATCATGTGCTAGTAACAAAAAGGTTAATACAGATATATAAATAATCATAATGAAGTATAGCCTATAAAATAAGCAATAGAAATATTAAAATGATGAAATACTAAAAACATTCAGGGATATATTTTATTAAAATGATATGGGGTAGAAAAATTCCTGCAGATTTTCAGAGTGGAGGCAACCTTTACAAAGTGCTGAAATTGGTAGGTTGTATAAAGTAGGACAAGTGTGAGACAGACCAGGCTCTCCTATAGAATTCAGTGGTTTTCCGCTAAGAGGAGTCGCAAGTGTGATAAGTACTCAACCATTGTCCAGAAAGCCAGCATATAAAATTCTAGTTTCCACACTTAGTAGCAATCTGATACTGTGCTTTCTTAGAAAATTCTTCTTAAAAACACAAAGAACTTTCCATTTTTTTGTAGAATACATTTGGATGTAGTATTGATATAAAAATTGTACATGCAATAAGGCATTTAATTTTTCAACAAGTCTGGTAATTTTACTCATATTTTAAAAATTGCTAGCAGAGTTTAGAAAATTAAATAGTTTCCCTAGCCTCAGAAAAGATCTAAATTGTTTAGCAAGGGTCCAAATCAAGGACCATCCACTTCTTGAATCCATGTATTTTCCACTGCACCTCAATAGCTCTTCCTCTCTCCTCTCCTCTCCTCTCATTCCTCCTTCCTTTCCAGCAATGACTTATAAGGTAACTAATAAATGAGGTGGTATGCTCAATGCTCTCCATACACAGGTAGGTAAGATTTAGTTCTTATGTCCAGGGAAAAGTTTCATGGACAGATTCTAACTAAATAATTACTATACAAACTCAGGTCTTTTCAAAGTGACCCAGTTTTTTTTTTTTTTCACTTTACATGTGGGGAGCACAGCCTATTCTGATAAAACTGGAAAGCAGAAAATTTTGTCTTCAGAAAACACAGCCTTAGCTCAAAGGCTATCATGTTAAACTTTGGTTTTGGAGATGACATCAGCAAGATAAAGGGCTAGGAGAGCCTAATACTTGTTTCTTTATTTTTTGTTGAGAAGACAAGTACAAACTGATGAAAATAGCTCTGGGAAAACTCTGGAGGACAGTGAAGAAGCAAACAGACATCATATGGAACTCAAACCCCAAGGATGGCTGGACAGACAAGTGTGGAAACATTTTACCTATGCCACTCCCTATCCCCAGTTCAGAGCAGCTTGGCCCCAAGAGGGCTTCCCTCCAAAGGATTTTATCCCATGAAGAAAAAGAGAGCAGAAGAATGTCGGCAAGCCTTGCTACCATGGACTTTTGTATCCTTTCCTAATGGTGATCGCCATCCTAGTCTTCACTAAAGCTAAACTGAACTGACAGAACTGCCTGGATTTCCTGCCGTGGCTCTCTCCTCAACAGGGCTAGGGCAGTCCTGCAGTGAGGACTGAACCCAGAGACCCAGTCACTGCTGGGCCCTGCTCCCTAGCTTCACGGTGCCATAGTGCCTTGCCATCTGCAAGACTAGAGCTGTGGTTGTTCTGTTCTCCCCCCAGGTCCAGGTAATGCCTCACCTGCCATTACTAGAGCCATGCCCCTGTTCCCTTGCATCCTGTCCTCTGGGTCCTAAATCAGGGCTCTAACCTGCCATCAACTGGGCTAAGCTGCTGCTGTTCTGCATCTGCCCCCCAGAGTCCTAAGTAGTCCCAGGTTTGGCCCACCATCACTGGACTGTGCGGCTGTTGCTCTGTGCCCCACTCTTGGGGATTCTAAGTCAAAGCTTAGAATCCAAGCTTCTGCTATTCTATGACTGCTCACAGGGGCCAAAGTTGGGACTTTGATGTACCATCCGCAATGTGTGCAAGTTTTTCTTTGACAGTCAATATATTCTGTGCACTTTCCCTAGTGTGTAGTCTTCCCTTAACATATGCAATTTCCTGTTTTATACTGATTGCATACACATCAATACATATAGAAATGAAGAATATTATTTAATCTAGTAATCTTGATTTAGCTATAAGTTTTCTGATGTAACTTAACCATATACACAGACATAAGAAATGTAAAAGTCGGTAAAATAACATAAGTTTACGGCTTTTATATGATATAGTAGATTGTGCCATTGACTTCTATGTTCAATCCATCCCTCTCTCTCTGTCCTTTGCCATATCAGTTTAATTTGCCCTCTGCTTGACTCTGGTCTTGGTCATGTAATTTATTTTGACAAACTGGATGTTACCAGACATGATGCAAGCTTGAAATGTACCTACATAATGTGGTTTTTTTTTCTTTTCCTCTCTCTAGTCCTTCCATCAATAGTATGAGAATATGTCCAGACTTGTCTACTGGTGTTATGTGAGACATGTAAAATATAACTTAGTTTTTCTAGTCAGTACATGTGTGGGCAGCCTAGATAAACAAACTAGTTGACAGCCAAATAAGTGTACCCAGCCAAGAATAGCTAATCATCCACTGAACCAAAGACACTTGATACAAAACTAGGCACTGTATATTTTTTCATTTTTTCTAAAGTTATTTTAACTTTTTAGAATGTATGTAAAACAGTGATAGAAAGAAGGATTCATTTTAAAAGTTGAGACTTAGGTTGTGTTTTCTTTTATTAAGCTTATTACCAATTTACATCTACGCTGATTGATACTTTCTTAAAAATTAAAAAATAAAGGGGCACCTGGGTGACTCAGTAGGTTAACCATCTGATTTAGGCTTAGGTTACAATCTCAAGGTTCATGAGTTCGATGCCTCACATTGGGCTCTGTGCTAATAGCTTCAGATTCTGTGTTGTCCTTTATTTCTGCCCCTCCCCTGCTAAAACTCTGTCTCTCTCTCTCTCTCTCTAAAATAAAAACATTGTTTTTTAAAAAAGTCAAAAATAAATCTTTTAAAATTTGAGAGAGAGAGCAAGTACAAGCAGAGGGAGACAGAGAGAGAGAATCCCAAGCAATCTCCATACTGACGCCACAAGGCCCTCCATACTCAGAAGGCCCAAAGCAGGGCTGAGTCTGCCAAACTGGCAGATGATGACCTGAGTCAAATTAAAGAGTCTTAGGCTTAACCAAACAAGTCACCCAGGAACCCCAAGTTAAAAATAAATTTAAAATAAAAAGCATCACAATTTTTTTAAGTTTCTATTTAAATGAATGCTTCCATGTAAACTAGAACTGCAGTGTGCACTTGATGATAGCAGCAGCTGCTTCCTGATGAGTTTTGAATCCTGAGCTATTTTGAAAGTAAAACCCCAGTGGGACCTTTGTCAGTGTCAATACTTATTAATAATTGCTGACAAATTATCAACAGTCCAGGAGCAAGTTTTCTGTTGATAATTTGTGAAAAACAAACATATGGTAACTTTGACATTAATTTAATTTTCTTGCAGTATATACTTAATCTCAATATGAAAAAAAAAAACAGTCAATTTCAATACAGTTTGGGTGATACATGGAGAGAGTACGGAGAGCTTCTCTCGGAGTGTTTTCGTCATTATTGTTTCTGCAATAATGACTGCATTATGACTTTCTGCAATGGAGAGTGTATCTGGAAAGACCTGGATAAGCTCAATACAATAATGAATTAAAGATATTTCCACTAGCAGACGAAATGTTTATAAGCTTAATAAATGGCATTTTCAAGTGTACGTTTTCATTTATGGCATTTTCATCTACAGCTTCCTTTTCAGATGTAGAAATGGTTTATGTAGCAATGTGATCAGAAGACACACAAGAAATTAAACATGAGATATTTTTTCTCTCAAGGATACTATCTATAAAATGGTATAGCCAGGATAATAAATCATTTTTAAAATATTGATCATTTCCTCTTTGTAATGGAAATATCCGATGAAATCACAGAATAGCCTTCTCTACAGACATAGGACATTTGAGAACTTATGAAGGGTGAAACTCACAGATTTCATTCTCTTATGAAAATTGTATTTTGGGGAAAGTTTTGAATGGTAAAAATAAAATCAGAATTCTATCTCTGCTTAGGATATAAAAAGTTGCTAGTGATTGTCACCCTCATCTTAACAATGTGGATATTATAAATAGCCTATGGATCAAAGAATAAATCACAAGGAAAATTGTAAAATATTATAAATTCAATGATATACTGCAGCCTACCAAAATCTCGGAAATGCAGTTAGTTTTTTGAGTAAAATTAAAAGCTTAGGTCATAAAAGAATGAAAAACTTAAAAGCTTAAATGCTTTCAATGTAGGAGTATAATAAGCCCCAAATGAGTAGAGAAAAGGAAATAAGAAAAATAACAAATCATTGAAATATAAAACAATAAAATTACAAAGCCTAATGTTAGTTCTTAAGAAAGATTGATAAAATTGATGAAGCCTTAGCAAGAGTGATAAAAAGAAAACAAATTACCAATACTAGCTATAACCAAAAAAATGCAGATCAAAAGGTAAAGAACTATAATGAAATATCATGAATAACTTGACAAACTAGAACACAAAATTAAATTGAAAAAATACCTTGCTAAATCTGAAACTAAAAGAAAAGTCTAAATACCTCCATATATATGTGAAATTAGTAATCAACAAAATCCTTATCTACCATAAAGATAATTCCAGGCCATTATAGTTTTGTTGTTGATCCAATGAATGGAATAATTCTTTTTTTTTAATGTTTTATTTATTTTTGATAGAGAGAGAGACAGAGCATGAGAGGGGGAGAGGCAGAGAGAGAAGGAGACACAGAACCGGAAGCAGGCTCCAGGCTCTGAGCTAGCTGTCAGCACAGAGCCTGACGCGGGGCTGGAACCCACAAACGTGAGATCTGACCTGAGCCGAAGTCAGAGGCTTAACCGACTGAGCCACCCAGGCGCCCCAGAATGGAATAATTCTTAACCGATATTTTGATGCTGACATAAACATGATCCTAAAAGCTAAGCCACTTAAAAATAAAAACGAATGAGTAATAAAAAATAAAAATAAGATATACTAATATTTCTCTTTATTTATTTTAACATTTATATTTGAGAGAGAGAGTGCGAGCATGAGCAGGGGAGGGGCAGAGAGATAGAGAAAGGCAGAGGATCTGAAGCAGGCTCCAGGCTGTGACAGCAGACATCCTAATCAGGGCTCAAACTCATGAACTGAGAGATCATGGCCTGAGCTGAAGTCAGAGGGTTAACCAGCTGAGTCACTCAGGTGCCCTTATACTAACGTTTCTCTTAAACTCAGACAAAAGTATCTTAGCAAAATATAATCAAATTCCATTCAGATATATTTAAAAAAAGATAATACGTTATAGCTACTCAAGTGGGGCTTACTTAGGAATTAAAGGTTATTTTAAAAATTAAAGTCAAGGCGCCTGGATGGCTCAGCTGGTTATGCGTCTGACTCTTGATTTCAGCTCAGGTCATGATCTCATGGTGAGTTCCAGCCCCACGTGCCCAGCTCTGCACTGACAGCAGGGAGATTGCTTGGGATTCTCTTTCTCTCTCTTTCTCCCTCTTTCTCTGCTCCTCCCCCATGCATACTCTCTCTCTCTCTCTCTCTCAAAATAAATAAAATAAAAGATGAAAATGAAATGAAATATTTATCACATTACTAGGATAAAGAAGAAAAACCCATACTATTAACCAGTTGGAGAAAAAAGAGCATTTGCAAAAATCCAACACCCACTAGAAAAAATATGTATCTGCAAGTTCATAACATGAGGGAGTTTTCTTAATGTGATATTGAGGATCTATGATACACTCTTAAAAACATTTTAAACAAGGTAAAGCTATCAGTCATCTCCACTTCCATGCATGATTGTACTACAAGGTCTAGTCTATGCAGTAAAGGAAAAATATGTTAAAAAATAGAGATTGAAAACATGTGAAACTCCAACATTCCTTATTCACAACACATAATATTATGTATAAGAAAACCCTATGAGAGGAAGGGCCCAAGATGTCAATGCAGAAAGGCCCTACTTTACCTCCTCCTCAGAACCACAAAATCTGTACCTACACAAAACGCAATTCCTCCTGAAGAACTGAGAGCTGCCTCAACAGCATATGTACAACAAAGGATAGACAGACCACAGAGAGAAAGGGAGGAGAGAGACACTAACGACAGGAACCCCATCCCCGATGCTACAAACTGCAGTGGGTGGAGAGGTTCCTGCGGGACAAATTTGTCTGCCCTGGATAACAGGAAAGAAAGCCACAGTTTAAAAAGGCATCTAGAATAAATGGAGGGAGAGATCTGATGGAGGGCTCTCCAGGATCAGAGGGGCTATCAAGTGCCATGGTTTGCTTCCTTCTACATCTTAATAGCATAGAGAGGAGCAAGGGGCTTCAGTGAGCCCTAGACCATGCCATCCCCAGATACCCTAGAATTAAAAAAAAAAAAAGCCGTGGTTTAAAAGATGAACTAGAATATAGAGGTACCAGTCCTAGAACATCTTGCAAATAGCAGGAAAGCTACTGGAATGTTCTCCCTGTTCAGAGAGACTGACAAGTGCCAAAGTTTATGTCCCCCTCCACTTTGATAGCACTGACAGGAACAGCGTCTGGGTACCCTAGATGGCCTGCCACCTTAGACAGCCCCAGGCCCATAGCCCATTAAGTTCTAATCCACATCACAAGGCAGCCCACCACAGACACCTCGTCAAACTATAGCTGTCCCACTGAAGTGGCCCTAGCATGGCATTCCCAAGGACATACTTAAACAGTGCCTATTACATCTCCAGCCATCCCTTCAAAGTGACACAGGTACACAGCATTTTAGGGACACCCAAGTGTACACATACTTCATCTCCAAATGACTTGGTGGAGCACTGAACAAACACTCAACCTGCATCCAGCTCATCTCCAGGGGACCCACCAGGGTACCTGCTGAGCAGAGCACCCCAGGACACACGCTCCAAACCTGCATAAGCTCCAGCCATTCCACCAGGATTGGCCTAGCATAAAATGTCCCCAAACCACCAGTCAATGTCTATTACAACTCCAGCCGGACAGCCAAAATGCCAAGTATGCACAATCTACATAGGATATATTCCTATAAAATGCCATTCCTTCAAATATAAGAAAAGTAGTTTCTGCCTAATTTATAAAAGCAAATGCATATAATCAAACAAAATGAGGTTACAAAGGAGTAGGCTTCAAATGAAAGCATGAGATTAAACAAACAAACAAAAATAACCAAATGAAAAGGAAATAGCAACTTATCTGATAAAGAGTTCAAGTAATGGTCATAAATAGGCTTACTTGAAAGGAATGGGTAAATTCAATGAGGACTTCAACAAAAAGTGAGAAAATATATTTGAAAAAAAATCACATGAAGAATACAATAACAGTGACACAGCAGATTAGAGGATGCAGAAGAATAAATCAAATAACTGAAAGATAGAAAAATGAAAGCACCCAAACTGAACAGCAAAGGACAAAAAAAAAACTTTTTAAAATGACATTAGTGATAAATTACTAATATTAGAAATAAGGGTAGATGGAGGAATTCAGATGGTGGTGGAATAGGGGTCCTTGGGCTAGCCTCATTCCTCACACACAGCTAAATCAACACCAAATCATTTTAAACACCTAGGAAATTGACCTAAGGATTAAGAGAACATACTGCGTAATTTGAGGGAATGTGGCAGCTTCCCTACTCGGGGACAAGTGAGCAGGGTGATGCCATCTTACCCTGCCCACCAGCACGGTCAGATGTTAGTGAGCAACTCAGCACCCCCACCCAAGGCTGGAGCTGCTTACACCAAACCCTTCCCCTCTGTGCCCTCCAAGTACAAGGGCAGGTCTGACTGTGAGTCAGTGCAGTGGACCTCTCTCCAAAAGGACCAACACTGCCTCCCTCCCCTCCTCCATGCACCAAGTCTACTGAAGATAGAGTGCTCTAAAGTGTAAGCCTCAGTTCTGGTGGAAATAGGACCAAGCCTTTTTTTTTTTTAAATCAGGGTTATAATTTTTTGTTCGTTTGTTTCCTTTTTTCCATTTAAATTATTTTAAATATTTATTTTAGAGACAGAGAGCACAAGCGGGGGAGGGGCAGAGAGAGAGAGGGAGACAGAATCTGGAGCCAAATCCAGGCTCTGAGCTGTCAGCTGTCAGCCTGATGTGGGGCTCAATCCCATGAACCATGAGATCATGTCCTGAGCCAAAGTCGAACATTTAACAGACTGAGCCACCCAGGAGCCTTGCCTTTTCACCATTTTTTTTAAATCAGATTTCTTTTCTTTCTTTTTTCTTTTTTTCTTTACTTTTTCTTTGGTATCAGGCTTATAGTGTTTTGTTGTCTGTTCAGTATTTTGTTATTCTTGTCCCTTTTCCTTTCTTCTTTTTATGGATAAGGTTTTTTTTTTTATAACCAATCTTATTTTAATAAACAAATCAAATCACCCTAGTAAAAGGCCAAACACTGCCAACTGCAAGCAAAGAGGAACTCTGCAGAGGACTGACCTGTGAGAAAGAGCAGTCAAATCACAACAACAAAGTGTACAGAACATATAAAAGGTATATGGAGGCCCTGGAGAGCATATAAGCCCTTCTTAAAATATCATCACACTCAGGAGCAAGAAAAACATAACACGCTTTCATAATATTCAAAAGACAGAAACCTACACAAAATGACAAGACAGAGGAATTCTCTACCAAAGAAAGATTAAGAAGAAACTACAGCTATAATATATCTGAACAAGAATTGAGAACCACAGTCATAAGAATACTAGCTGGGCTTGAATAAAAGCATAGAAGATTCCAGGGGAAACCATGCTGCAGAGATAAAATACCTGAAAGCTAATCAGGCTGAAATTTAAAAAAAATGCTATAACTGAGGCACAAAACCTACCAGATGTAAACATGAGAATGGAAGTAGTAGCATTGAATAGGCGATTCAGAAATCACGGAAAAATCATGGAAAATAATGAAGATGAAAAGGAGAGGAAAAGAAAATTATGAGATCATAAATATAGATGTAGGAAAATCTGTAATTCTAAAAAGCACAATAATATCCATATCATAGGAGTCCCAGAAGAAGAAGAGGAGGATTAAAGGGATGGAAGGTTAATTTGAACAAAGTATAGCTAAGAACTTCCCTAATCTGGGAAAGGAAACTAACATATAAGTCCAAGAGACACAGAGAACTCCTCTCAAAATCAACAAAACCAAGTCAACACCAAGACATGTATCCCAGTGAAAATTGCAGAATACAAAGATCAAGAGAATTCTGAAATCAGCCAGGGACAAAAGGTTCTTAAGCTACAAGTGTAGACACATAAGTTGAACAACAGACTGTCCACAAAAACCTGTTAGGCCAGAAAGGAGTAACATAGTATATTCAAAGTGGTAAACAGGAAAAATATATAGCCAAGAATACTTTATTCAGCAAGATCATCATTCAGAATAAGAGAGACAAAGAGTTTACAAGACAAGCAAAAACTAAAGGAGTTTATGAACATTAAGCCAGCCTTGCAAGAATTACTAAAGGGGACTCTTTGAGTGGGGAAAGTGAAACCAAAGCAAAAAAAAAAAAAAAATACTAGAAAGGAACAAAGACAATTACAGGAAAGCAAAAGACATAGGGTATCAGAATGGACAAAAACATAAGATTCATTGATATGTTGTTTACAAGAGACTCCTTTTAGACCTAAAGACACATCCAAATTAAAAGTGAAGGGATGGAGAACCATTTATCATGCTAATGGACATTAAAAGAAAACTGGAATATTTGTATCAGACAAACTAGGTTTTAAACTAAATTCTGTAATAAGAGATAAATATGGGAATTAGATCATAATAAAGGGTCTATCCAACATGAAGATCTAAAAAAAACACTGTAAATATTTATGCTCCCAACTTGGGGAAAGCTAAGTACATAAATCAATGAATAACAAAATTAAAGAAACTCATTGATAGTGATACAATAATAGTAAGGGACTTTAACTCCCCACCTACAGCATTGGACAGATCATCTAAGCAGATTAACAAAGAAACAGTGGCTTTAAATGACATACTGGACCGAATGGACTTAACAGATATATCCAGAGCATTTCACCTTAAATTATTTTAGAGTGTACATGGAACATTATCCAGAATAAATCACATACTGGGTCACAAATCAGCCCTCAACAAGTACAAAAATGATTGATATCATACCATGCATATTTTCAGAACACAACACTATGAAACTTGAAGTCAACCACAAGCAAAAAATTAGAAAGGCTACCAATACTACCAATACATGGAAATTAAAAAATATTCTTTTAAAGAATGAATGGACTAATCAGGAAATTAAAGGAGAAATGTAAACAAAAAATACATGGAAGCCAATGTAAATGAAAAACACAATACTCCAAAACCTTTGAGATGCAACAAAAGCAGTCATAAGAAAGAAGCATATAGCAAATCAGGCATTCCTCAAGAAGGAATAAATGTTTCAAGTATACCATCTAACCCCTACACCTAAAGAATTGGAAAAAGAATAGTAAAAAAAAAAGCCCAAAACCAGAAGAAGGGAAATAATAAAGATTAGAGCAGAAATCAATATCAAAGGGAAAAAAAAGTAGTACAGATCAATGAAACCAGGAGCTGGTTCTTTGAAAGAATTAACAAAACTGATAAATCCCTCACCAGAAATATCAAAGAGAAGAGAAAGGACCCAAATAAATAAAATCATGAGTGAAAGAAGAGAGATTACAATAGACACTACAGAAATATAATTCTAAGAAACTATTATGCGCAATTATATGCCAACAAATTGGGCAATCTGGAAGAATTGGGTAAGTTCCTACAAACATATAAACTACCAGCACTGGGGCGCCTGGGTGGCTCAATCAGTTGAGCATCCAACTTCAATTCAGATCATGATCTTGCAGTTGGTAAGTTCAAGCCCTGCATTGGACTCTATGCTGACAGCTCAGAGCCTTACAGTTTGCTTTGGATTTTGTGTATCCATCACACTCTCTGCCCTTCCCCCACTCATGTTCTGTATGTCTGTCTCTCTCTCTCTCAAAAATAAACATTAAAAAATTTAAACTACAAAAACTGAAACAGAAATAGAAAATTTAAATGGATCCATAACCCATAAAGAAATTGAATTAGTAACAAAAGATCTTCCAACAAATAAGAGTCCAGGGCCAGATGGCTTCCCAGGGGAATTTTACCAAACATTTAAAGAAGAGTTAATACCTATTCATCTCAAACTTTTTTGAAGAAAAAAAATAGAAATGGAAGGAAAACATCCAAACTCATTCTATGAGACCCACATTACTTTGGTTCCAAAACCATAACAAGGAGGATTATAGGCCAATTTCCCTGATGAAAATGGATGCAAAAATTCTCAACAGGATACTAACAAATTGGTAACAAATTAGCACAAAGAAAAATAAGCAAACAATCCCACTTATAACTGCACCAAAGGGAATAAAATACCTGGGAATGAATTTAATCCAGGAGGTGAGAGACCTGTATTCTGAAAATTATGACATTGAAAAAATAAATTGAAGATGATACAAACAAATGGATTAAAATTATATTTAATATTGTTAAAGTGTCCATACTGCTCAAAGAAATCTAGAGATTGCAATCTAGAATGAAATCCCTATCAAAATGTCATTAGTAGTTTTCACAGAGCTTGAATAAATAATATTAACATTCATATGAAATCATAAAAGACCCTAATTAGCAAAAAAAATCTGGAGAAAGGACAAAGCTGGAAGTATCAGAATCCAGATATACTACAAATCTATTATAAGCAAAACAAAATGCTATTAGCAAAAAATATACATACAGATAAATTAAATGGTACAGTGATTCCAGAAATAAGCCTGTCCTTATCTTATATGATCAGTTAATCTATAACTGATCTAGGCAAAAATAAACAATGGGGAGAAGGCAATCTAATAAATGGTGTTGGAAAACTGGAGAGCTCTTGCAAAACAATCAAAATAGGCCTTTTTCGTATGTCATACAAAAAGAAGCTCAAAAAGGATAAAGACCTAAATATGACATCTGAAACCATAAAATTCAAAATAAAATAGGAAGTAATCTCTAAGACATCATTATTGGCAACATATTTATTTATAAATTCATATTTATGAATATATCTCATCAGGCAAGAGAAACAAAGAAAAAATAATCTAATGGAACTATATTGAAATTCAAAGATATACATGGCAAAGGAAACCATCAGCAAGACAAAAAGACAACCTGTTGTATGGAAGACGATATTTTCAAATGGTATATCCAATAAAGGGTTAATATGTAAACTATATGAAGAATATATACAACTTAATACCAAAGAAACAAATAATCTGACTAAAAATAGGCACAGGACCTGAATGGAGATTTTTCCAAAGACATAAAGATGACCAAAGGACATGAAAAAATGCCCAACATCACCAATTGTTAAGGAAATGCCAATCAAAACCACAATGAGAGAGCACCTTATACCGGTCAATGGCTAGTATTAAAAAAACAAGTAATAATAAGTGTTGGTGTAAATGTTGAGAAAGGGAACCTTCATACAATGTAGAAAATAGCATAAAGAATCCTCAGGGTTATTTGGTTGTTTCAGTTGGTGAACGGTTCGACTCTTGATTTTGGATCAGGTCATGATCTTATGGTTTGTGAGTCTGGACCCTGCATTGGGCTCTGTGCTTACTGGCATAACCTTTCTCTCTCTCCCCTGTCTGCTTTCTCTGTCTCTCTCAAAATAAATAAATAAAGTAAAAAAAATCATAACCATGAGCAATTCCAGTACTGGGTAGTTACCTAAAGAAAACAAAAACACTAATTTGGAAAGATGTATGCACACTTATGTTTATTGCATCCTTACATAGAATAGGGAAGATATGAAATCACCTAAGTGTCCATTAATAATTAAATGGATCACAAAGGTGTGTCATAAGTCTATATTTATATCTATATAGATAATTAAAACAAGAAGAAATCTTGTTATTTGTGACATGATTCTCCCTAAAGGGTATTACACTAAGTGAAGCCAGGCACAGAAAGAAAAATACCATATGATTTCAATTATGTATGAGATCGAAGATACCAAGATAAACAAAAACGAGAAACAGACTCATAGAGAACAAACTGGTGGTTGTTACAGGGGAGAAGGATGAAAATGGGAAAATAGATGAAGATGATTAAGAAGTAGAAATTTCCATTTATAAAATAAGTAACACATAGGAATGAAAAACATAGAAATTATAGTTTATGATATTTTAATAATGTTTTAGAGTGACAGAGTGACAGCAACTTCACTTATTGTGGTGAGCATTGTTGAATGAATATAATTGTTGAATCACTCTGTTGTACACCTGAAACTAATAGAGCACAATATGTCAAGTATACTTCTATATTAAACATTTTTAAGAGGAAAAATGGAAGCAACAAGAAAAAATACTCTCAATATTAAAAAATGTATTTAGCAAAGTTGCAAGATATAAGATTATATAAAAGACAGTTGAATTTCTAGAAGTATTCAATAAAAATAAAATTAAGAAAAACAAACTATTAAAATAGCAAGAACAGTGTAAATTGCCTAATATTAAATAGAATGACAGGTATTTGACTTTTTACTAGAACTACAAAAACCGATGGAAATTAAAAAGAGGTAAAATAATTGAAGACATATACCATGATCCTTGAAACAAAAGACTTTATACTCTTAATATATTGATTCTCACAAAGGTGATCTTTTTGAAAAAAAAACTATTATGCTGATTCCAAAATATATATCAATATGCAACAGATATAAATTAGCAAAGAAAAAAAAAAAGAAAAACAACATTGCAGACTTCAATTACCTGACTTCAAGTGTAAAACATGATTGGGGTACCTGGGTGGCTCAGTTAGTTGAGTGTCCCGCTCTTAGTTTGGGCTCAGATCATGATCTCATAGTTTGCGGGTTGTTGGGCTCTGTGCTGTCAGTGAGGAGCCTACTTAAGATTCTCTTTTTCCTCCACTCTCTCTGCTTTTTCCCTTTTCTCTCTCTCTCTCAAAATAAACAAACATTCAAAAATAAAGAGTATAGCATGATTATAACAATAAATATTGATCCAAGAATAGAAAGATAAAATACCAAAAGAGTGTCTAAAAAGTGATGTATCCATGTATAAACAATGGAATGTTGACCAAGTTAATTCAAAGGAGAAGAGATATCTTTTCAACATATTGTTTTGGAACCAACTGAAATATACACAAAAATTTTAAGCACCTTCAATAGCATTTTTATATTAACCTTTATATTATAAAAATCAATTTAAAGAAGATCATAGAAATAATCATAAACACCACCCTTATAAATCTCCTAATAGAACAAATAGTATCTTCATGTCTTATATTAAGAAAATACTTATTCTTTTTTAAAAGAAGAAAGCAATAACTATAAAAAAACTGATATTGCTCTAGTAAAGAATAAGCATTTTTTTCTTCAAATGAGAAAATCAAAAGAGAAACCACAGACAAGATGAGACAGCCAAAACAGCTGAAGAGTATATATCAAGCAATTGACTAATATATAAAATGTGTAAGGAACTTCTACACATCAGCATTAAAGGGGCACCTGTGTGGCTCAGTCAGTTAGGCATCCAACTCTTGATTTTGGCTCAGGTCATGATCACACTGTCATGAAATGAAGACCCACATGGGGCTCTGTGCTGACGGCATGGAGACTGCTTGGAATATATTTATTTTCTCTCTCTCTCTCTCTCTCTCTCTCTCTCCTCCCCATTCCCCCTTCCTTCTCTCTCTCTCCCTCTTTCCCCCTCCCTTGAGTGTGCTTACTCACACTTGCATTATTTCTCTCTCTCTCTCAAAATAAACATTTCAAAAATATTAAAAAGTCAATTAAAAGTAGCAAGGGACTTGAAAAAATACTTCAAAAAAGTATGTACATATACATATTAGTATATATGGCATATTTTAACATATGTGGTAAATAAGCATGTGAAAAGGCAAATTACACTATTAGTAGTTGAGAAAATGCAAATTAAAACAACACTGATATAGCATTGTCTCCCTACCAGAATAACTAAAGTCAAACAGACTGAAAACAAATTCTAGCAAAGACAGTGAATCATAGGGAGCTTCACAGATTGCTGATTGATGTGGAAAATGCACAACTAACACCTAGGAGTGTTTGGAAATTTTGTGAAAGATAAGCATTTCACTACTAGGCATTTGTCTAAAATGAAGGAAAACCTAGACACACATAAAGACTTATACAAATATATTGATAGCAGCCTTCTTCACAATAATTACGTAACTGAGTTAACTGCCCATCAACAGGAGAGTAAACACATTATATATTCATGTAATTGAACACTCAGCAATAAAGAGCAATAAATTACTGATAGATCTACTAGTATAATGTACTAAAAATTATTATAACCACGGGAGCCATACATACTCAAAAATTTAAAAATGTGTTGTATTATTTCATATATATGACTTCTGAGAAATATCAATCTATGGAGAGTGTTGGCAGAATGTGGTTTATGATCAGATGGGAGGTATCAAAAGTTGAAAAGTTGGAAGTGATATTTATTTCTACATGGTTTAAGGAAGAGGTTCCATGGGCATTCACAATATTCAGATTCAACTAATGGTCCACTGATATGTGAGTTTTATTAACTGATTTGATGCCTCCATAAAGAAGAAGCTACACCATTTCTAGCTAGTCATAACCACTGTTGCAAAGGGGAGTAGTCTATTCCCTAAAATTGAGGATTATATTCTGGATTTGGGGCCATCTAGAATGTTAAGAAATGGCTTGGTAGAGAATTGAAGAGCTAAAGAGCGTTTTAATGACACATAATATGGTTTAGGCCACATTTAAGCAAGTAAGTGAGATCAATTATTTTTCAAAAGGCTCCTAGTAATTAATAAGATCTGAATATTGCTTAATATCATATTTGACAAGTTGCCATTAGTTTGTGCAGAACTTCACAAGTGACAGAGTGTGGCAGTTAAGCCACCAGCTCAGGAGAGCAATGTGCATGAAACAGAGAACCTATGGAGGGATATACTAATAGGCATCCAGGGCTTTACTGAGTAACTTGTACTTACCTATAGCTCTCTAGAACTTGTCTCTATATTCATCTACATCAACATCGACCCAACTTCAGTTACCCTTCTCCAAAAGGAATCAAAAAATAAATATTAACACCTATTCTTTTTCCTCACTCCAAATATCTGACACTATCTCCCTGGTCTAATTACAACCAGAAGCCTGAGCTCTAAAAATAAAAACAAAAACAAAAAACCAAACCAATGATGCTATGCTAATTAATGAGGAATGGAAGTATTGAAGCACAGTACAGAGTGGATGTGGAGGGAGTTTGGATCTGGATGGAAAAAAAAAGGGTAACGAGCACAACTCCCTCATAATTTTTCTCAAAATAAGAGTAAAATAAATTTATTGGGAGCAAGTGAAGAAATGAGAGCAGTAAGATAGATAATAACTGACTCCAAACTTAAGTCCTGTCAAATTTTCTTCCTGAAGTCAAATGAAAATATTTCTTCTACATCTGTTAGTTCAATGTTGCTGTCAAGACTGGGCAGAGTTTGAGATTTTTATCCTACTTCCAATCTAACAAGTTAGCCTGCCACACAGTTTCATAGATAGTAACTAAAGACATAAGACCACTGGGTCAAAAATGAAAAAAGGAAAAAGCTTGTTACAGCAAAAGCATTACCCAGAAAATCCACAACTATACTTGTTCCCTACCCACTCCTCACAGAGTATTATACAGAGTAGAGTGTACTACAAGAGAGGAGCCCAGCTGTTAAAAAAGCCCAGTCTTTTCAATGAGTCATAAGCCTGATTTATGCTCCAGAGAGAGACATTATTTTTATTAAACTGGACAGTGAACAAACTTGCCCTTTGCTTCCGAGGCAGACATTATCTACATCTTCCAGGGTTTCTCCCCGTGAAACAAACTATTAGAAATATCATTTGGAAGACAGGCAGTCAGTACCTCTACGTGTAAGAGTGGCAGAAACTTGAGATTCCCATAGAGGATAGTCCCTTTTTCTTAAATATACCGTTTTCCTAGAAGTCCACCTATATCCACAAACAAACAAAGATCTACTAGAATTCTTTTAAAAGTGCATAACATTTGTGAAGTCTCCACTGCTACATAGGAATACATACATTCCTTAAGTTTTCTAGCCAAGACTCATCTGAAGACAATTGGCCAATACTTTGCCGTAATGAAAAAGGAATTTGCTGACAGAGTTTTGAAATCTGTTAATGTCCATTATTTTCCTGCATATCTTAAGGTTTTATGGTGAGATCTCTGAAACAAGAATTTAAGTACTCTTTCCATCTATTCTCTCTTTATAGTAATGTCACAGGGAGGGTATGGTTCAGCGTTTTTGTCTCTTTAAGACCGTTATTGCTGTATTGGAGGAGTAAAATGTTTTCATAAAATTAGCTAATAAAAAAATAAAAATGCAAAATTTGTCATCCTTCTTTCAAGGTGACCACTCATTATGTTCCTCTGAGGCTCCAGGGAAAGCTAGACATGAACTTCAGCTCTGACTAGCAGGGAACGAAGAATTCTTTGACATCTGTGCCAGCTGTTCCTCTATTTGAATTGCAGTTAGCTTCTGAACTGGTGAAAAAATGTTATCTTCAAATAAAAAGGTGATTTAAAGCTTCACTACTTTTTAAACTAAAATAGACTTCTTTCTTTTCTATATGAAAGGAAACTAGTAATATTAATTGTAACAACCTGTGCACTAGAAAAATAAAAATAAAATCTTATAAAGTACACCTCAATAAATTGGAGTCTATCATTTCATGTTGGACAGGCAATGTCAGACCTTCAAATGTGTTGTCTCTGAGCCTATGGCGTTCTCTCATGTTCTGAAGCGGCTGGTTTTTCGGTGTGTTTGCCAACATTTGGCAGTTTCTATGGGTTCCTTGCAGGTGTTGCACTGCAGTTTAAGCCTTTAGCTTACACAGAAAAGGATTACTTTTTGTATATGAATTTTGCCATATAGTATTTCAGGCAAAATCTCCAAAGTTTATGCTTTTTAAAATTTTTTACTATTTTTTTCTCACATCTACTATTTAAATACCAATGCCTGATTATAATTTTTATATTGTTAAACAGTATCATATTACCAAATTAAAAATCCTTATTTTTTGTTCTTTTACTCTCAATATCTATCATGACTTAGGAAAGATAATTTCCTGATTATTTGTACAATTATTTGGGAACAAGAGGCATAGAAAGCCACATATAAAGCATGCTTGGAAAGTATCTCTAGCCTATCCATTGAATGATGTTCATGCTATAGCCACATATATGAAAATAGGAAATATTTTCAATGCACTGAAGCAAAGGGCACAAAATGGTTTGAGGAAAGGTAGAAAATTTCAAACTTAAGTCAGTCTTCCTAAATGTTATCTTTCAAATAAATGTAATAAGAATTCCAATATCATGGTAGGTAGACACTACATAGGAGGAAAGAATACCCATATAATATTAAGTTTGAAGTAATGAAAATGATATTTAAAATGTTTCAAGGAGTAGGAAAATACAGTCATTAACTAAAAATTTTTCTGATCTGAAGAAAATATTGTTGAAGAATGATTGTACATACATCCCAAAGCTGTAAGAGGTTGGAATTTTAAATCAGGAAGGAAAAGCAATCACTATTATTTCTCTGTTATAGACTTTATCTTGTATTACATACCTTTTATCCAACTGCAGATTCCACCCTCAGTATAATAGCATCTATAATGCACATAACTTTATTTAGCTTTCATAACTATATTTATCCAAGTAATTTATACCATATACATTGTCTTTGCTTTTTATTCTATATCCTTTTTTTCCCCCTCCATTTCATTTTTGATGTGATATTCCACCCAAAGATTCAGCCACCAAGGTTCCAAAATGGTCCTGGACTGTGTAGGATTTTTAAGGCACTGGGATTGCCTGTTTCATTCATAGTATATAAAATCCCTCCCAAATCCCCCCCAGCCACTGTGTTTGGCATTTTCAGACCAGCATCCAACAAGTAGAATTACAGTCCCAATACTACAGAGAGGTTACATGAAAACAGTGGGCTCCTGCACTCCTTACCTCATTTCCCTCTTGCCTTTCCCTCCCAACCCCCCGCATTCACTTTCCCTCTTTTATTCTCTTTTTAATCACCTTTTGTTGTTGTTTTTGAGAATTGAGCAGGATTTCAGGGCATGGAAGCTTCCCAATCCCATTCCCCTTTTTGTTCCACTAAAATCTTATCCTTTTTTTTATTTTGCAATTTATTGAAAATTTCCTTAATAAATGCTTTTCCCCTGGATTATATTTAACTTTTGCTATATATTGTGAAATTTTTATTTGTACTGCTGTGATGAATCTAAGAATCTATTTTTTATTGTGTCCTCACTCTGTTTATTACTGTGTAGAGTATTCTGAAAACGTAACAGATGCATAATGTCCTATTCACAAATAGCCTAAAATGCAGATGGGAAAAGAAATGGGAGAGGCACCTGGGTGGCTCAGTCATTTAAGCATCTGACTTCGGCTCAGGTCATGATCTCACTGTGAGTTCGAGTGTGCATGGGGCTGTGTGCTGACAGCTCAGAGCCTGGAGCCTGCTTCAGATTCTGTGTCTCCCTCTCTCTCTGCCCCTCCCCCACTCATGCTCTGTTTCTGTCTCAATAATAAATAAAAATATTAAAAATCTAAAAACTTTTTAAAGAAATGAAATGGAAAATAGAAATAATATATTACATATAATTCAGGGTCTTCATTGTATAGAACAATTAGTACTTATTATACATGACATAAAATTGTTCACTGTAAACCATAATATCAATATACTACAATTATTACACATTATATGCAAGTTTAAAAATACTTTATGAACTGTTAGATATAACAAAATAAAGTTAGTAATTATCAAGGATGGCATTGCAGAGGCATCAGCATTCTATCTAATATGTAGTTAGAATGTTGATGGTTCCATTTAGAAGGGGAATTAACAATAAAAGAATCTGGAGATATGTCATTATTTTGGAATAAATTACGTGGGAATCTCTAGAACAAGTTAAAAAAAATTTCCTCTGATTTCTAGGTAGTCAATCAATCTCAATCTACTTTAGGAAATAAAGACCCAAAAGAGCCTCCTTTGTTTTAGGAGGTTAAGGCTAATACTATTTGCCAACCATTTTGAAGAAACAGTTGAAATTTAACATGTTTGCTTCTGAGAAACTTAATAGATGGTTAACTGCCACTAATGACTTTAAGTGTTCTTTGTATGAAATGAGGGCTCTAACTATAATATCCTAAAGCAATGCTAACTTATAATACCTGGACCAGTCTAATTATGATATAAAGACAAATTTGGTACAGTCCTGGACCACCCTCCTAGAGCTGTAGAGTGTCTTAATCTGTTCAATGATAAAAATGCATCTTACTTTGAGTAGAGGTAAAGTGCTTCAACTTTAATAGCATATTACATATTTTCTAATAATTATTACATATATGGCTTATATAATCAATGTACTGAAATAAAAATATTTTTAAGTTGATTTTAATAGGAAGACCCCAAATAGCAAAGAAAACTTGAGAACAAAATAACAAAGCTAGAGGTATCAGAATCCCAGATTTCAAGATATATTACAAATTGTTCCTAATCAAAACAGCATGCTATTGGCACAAAATAGACACAAAGATCCATGGAACAGAATATATACTCCAGAAACAAACCCATGCTTAGATTGTCAGTTAGTCAATAACACACAGATAAGAATGGACAGTGAGGCAAAGGCAGTCTTTTTACTAAATGGTGCTGAGAAAAATGGAGATTTACATGCAAAAAAAAAAAAAAAGAAACTATGTGTATACCCCCCCACACACACACACATTTTAAAGTGGATTAAAGACCTAAATGTGAGACCTGAAACAGCAAAGCTCATAAAAGAAAACAGAGGCACTAATATCTTGGCCATTGGCTTAGCAACATATTTGTGGATATGTTTCTTCTGGAAGAAAATGTAAAACAAATATAAACTATTGAGGCAACACCAAAATAAAAAGCTTTTCCTTATGTATGTTATTAACTGTTTTATATATTTGGGTGCTTTCATGTTGGAGACATAAATGTTTACAATTACTGCATCTTCTTATTGGATTATTTCTTTATGATTATACAATACCCTTCTTCATCTCTTTTTACAGTTATTGTTTTAAAGTTTCATTTGTCCAATTGTATGGCTACTCTGGCTTTAGTTTGACATCTATTTGTGTGAAAGATGTTTCTCCAACTCCCTACTTTCAATCTACAGCTGGTTTTGGTCTAAAATGAGCCTCTTGTAGGCAGCGTGTAGATGGGTCTCATTTGTTTGTTTGATCCTTTCTGAAACCCTATGTCTTTTGTTTGGAGTGTTCAGTCTTTTGACATTCAAAGTAATTATTGATAGATACATATTTATTGCAGTTTTATTACTTGCTCTGTTGTTGTTTCTGGAGATTTGCTCTGATTCTCTTTTTCATTTTTGGCCTCTCCTTTGCACTCAGAGCTTGCCCTTTAATATTTCTTGCAGAGCTGGTTTAGTGATCATGAACTGCTTTAATTTTTGTCTTGGAAACTTTTTATTTCTCCTATTGTAAATGATGGATGGCCTTGCTCGATATAGTCCTCTTGTCTGCAGATGTTTCCCATTCAGCACATTGAATATTTGTGACTCTGATCTGGCTTGCCAAGTTTCTGTTGAGAAATCTCCAGCTAGCCTGTTGGTCTTGTAAGTTAAGGACTTCTTTTGCTTTGCTGCTTTTAAGACATTTTATTTACCATTATATTTTACAAATTTAATTACAATATCCCTTGGTGTTGGGCTGCCTTTATTTCCATTTTGATGGGAGCTCTCTGTTTTTCCTGGATCCAGATGTCTGTTTCCTTCCCCAGATAAGGGAAGTTTTCTGTTATTATATCTTGAAATAAATATCCTGCCCCCTTTTCACTTTCTTCTTCTGGGTCTCCTATAATATAAATGTTATTACATTTGATGGAGTCACTGAATTCCCTAAATCTATTCTCCTGTTGCATAAATTTTCTTTCTTCTGTTCAGCTTCATTATTTTCCATTATTTTGTTTTCTAGATCACTATCACTAATTCAATCCTCTGTTTCTTCAAGCCTGCTATTCACTTCATCAAGAATGTTTTCAGTCTCATTTATTGCATTCTTCATCCCTGATTTTTTTTTTAACTCTGTGGTAAGGGTCTCACTGATGTCTTCTATTCTTTTCTCAAGCCTAGTGAGTTGCTTATGGTTGCTTTAAATTCTCTATCAGGCATGTTACTTATATCTGTTTCACTTAGATCTCTGCTGTGGCCTTATCTTGCTCTTTCCTTTGGGATAAATTTCTCTGTCTTGACACTTTGTCTATCTCAGCCTTCCCTCTGTGTTAAAAAACCCAGCTATGTCTCCTCCTAAAAGTAATGTTGTTAATTGAGAAGAGGCCATGTAGTGCCTGAGCCTGGCACTTCAGGGAGTGTCTCCTTGTGTGCTGTGTGCTTTCTGTTGTTGGGCTCTAACCTTTGACCAGTCATCTGCAGAGTTCCTGCTGTGGGGGGTGCTGACCTGAACATAGTTTTTCCTAGGTGTGCTCTGGTCTACTTGTGCAATGAAACCTGACACCAACTCCACTAAACCCTGCAGAACTCTCTGGTCATGAGACATGGTATGGGTAAGGAATGTGGTCTTCTCTGGAAGGGCCCTGACCTGTTAGAATCGAGGCAAACTTGACTGAGAGGAGCAGTCCTGTCAGTGCACTAGGGGGTGGGGTTTATTGTAAGTCAAGTTAGTCAACAATTGTCCACCCAGCTGCTTCCCTTGGGTGACTCTGTGTTTAAGCAGAGGGGCAGAGAGGGAAATGGTGCCACCCGGGTCATCATGTGGAACTTACCCCTGGGCTGCAAGGGTGAGTCAATATTTATAAATCAATCAATGTGATACACCACATTAATAAAAGAAAGGATAAGAACCATATGATCATCTCAATAAATGCAGGAAAAGCTTTTGACAAAGTACAGCATCCATTCATTATAATTACTGTGTCTTCTTATTGGATTATCCTCTTTATGATTATACGATACCCTGCTTCATTTTTTCATAAAGAAAGTAGCTTTATATGGAACATATTTCAATCATAAAGTCCATATATAAAAGATCCACAGCTAATATCATCCTCAATGTGGAAACACTGAGAGTTGTTCCTTTATGGTCAGGAAGAAGACAGGGATGTCCACTCTCATTACTGTTATTTAACATAGTACTGGAGGACCTAGCCACAGCAATTAAACAACAACAACAATAAAAAAATACAAGGCATCCAGATAAGCATGGAAGAAATAAAACTTTCACTATTTCCAGATGGCATGATGCTATCTAAAAAAAAAAAAAAAAAAAGACTCCACCAGAAATCTGCTAGAACTGGTCAATGAACTCAGTAGAGTTGTAGGATACAATGTCCACGTACATAAATCTGTTGGTTTTTTTATATCAATAATGAAGCAGAAATATACATTAAGAAATCAATCCCACCTATAATTGCACCAAAAATAACAAGATACCTAAATATAAACCTAACTAGAATTAGAAGTTAACCAAAGTTAGGAGATCTGTACTCTAAAACACTGATGAAGGAAATTGAAGATGATCCAAAGAAATGGAAAAAAAATTCATGCCTATGGATAAAAATAACATACATTGTTAAAATGCCTATACTACCCAAAGCATTCTCCACATCTAATGTAATCCCTATCAAAACTCCACAACGTTTTTCAGAGAGCTAGAACAATACTAAAATTTTTATGGAATCACAAAAGACCCCAAAAAGCCTAAAGCCAAATCAACCTTGAAAAAGAAAAGCAAAACTGGAGGCATCACAATTCTGAACTTCAAGTTATACTACAAAGTTGTAGTGATCAAACAGTATGATACTGACACAAAAATAGACACATAGATCAATGAAATAAAATAGAAAATATGTAAATGAATCCACAACTATATGATCAGCTAATCTTTGAAAAGTAGGAAAGAATATCCAATGGTAAAAAGGCAGTCTTTTCTTTTTTTCTTTATTTTTTTTTTGAGACAGACAGAGAGAGACAGTGTGAGCAGGGTAGGGTCAGAGAGAGAGGGAAACACAGAATCTGAAGCAGGCTCCAGGCTCTGAACTAGCTGTCAGCACAGAGCCCGACGTGGGGCTCAAACCCACAAACGTGAGATCAAGACCTGAGCAGAAGCCAGCCGCTTAACTGACTGAGTCACCCAGACTCCCCAAAAGGCAGTCTTTTCAACAAATGATGCTGGAAAAACTGGACGGCAACATGCAAATGAATAAAACTGGACCACTTTCTCACACTAAACACAAATGTACATACAAAATGGATTAAATACTTCAATGTGAGAACTGAAAACACAAAAATTCTAGAGAACACAGGAAGTAAACTTTCTGACCTCAGCTATGGCAACATCCTTCTAGATATGTCTCCTGAGGTCAGGGAAACAAAAACAAAAAATAAACTATAGGGACTTCATCAAAATAAAACGTTTCTGAATAGCAAGGTAAATTGACAAAATTAAAAGACAATATTTGATTGGGAGGATATTTATAAATGACATAACTGATAAAGTATTTATTCAAAATATGTAAATAACTTATAAAACTCAACAGCCAAAAACCAAATAATCCAATTTAAAAATAGACAGAAGACACAAATAGACATTTCTACAAAGAAGACATACAGATTACCAAGAGGCAGATGAAGATTCTCAATATCACTGATCATCAGGGAAATACAAATCAAAACAATGAGATAACACTTCACACCTGTCTGACTGGCTAAAATCAACCACACAAAAAACAACAGGTGTCGGTGAGGATGTGGAGAAAAAGGAACACTCTTGCAATTTTGGGGTGAATATAAACTGGTGCAGCTACTCTGGAAAAGAGTATGGAGATTTCTCACAAAGTTAAAAACAGAACTACTATATAATCCAGCATTTGCACTACTAGGGATTTACCCAAAGAATACAAATTCAAAGGTATACATGCACTTTGGTGTTTACAGCTGCATCATCTACAATAACCAAATTATGGAAACAGTCCAAGTGTCCATTGGCTGATTATATATATTACATAATATATATAAAATACCTAGGAATATATTATAACCTTGATTTGTAGCATTATTCATTCTGGAAACATGCTTGTAATCCAAAGCACTTGTATATCAAAGTGAATCTCCCCATAAGAAATAATGGAAATTCAGATGATTCATTCCACAACCCAAAAATATATAAAAATGATTACAGGGGTGCCTGGGTGGCTCCGTCAGTTGAGTGTTCGACTTTGGCACAGGTCATGATCTCATGATTCATGAGTTCAAGCCCTCTGTAGTGTTCTGTGCTAAAAGCTCAGAGCCTCAAACTTGCTTCAGATTCTGTTTCCCTCTCTCTGCTTCAGATTCTGTGTCTGTTTCTCCCTCCCTCACTCTGTCTCTCTCTCTCTCTCAAAAATAAACATTAAAAAAATAAAAATGACTAAAATAGTATAGTATAACATATAATAATAAAGAAAATACAAAATATAAAGAAAATTATACAAATTAACCTGCACTTACCTTTGAAAACTTTCATGGCTGGTGTGAGGGAGACAACAGAGAGGAGGATTATTGTGTAGGAGGACTTTCACTATCACTAAAGGAATCACTGCTATCTATTGGCTCAATGGAATCTTTTTCTGCATGGGGGCCATGGATGTTGACTACAGTACGGTATTAATAAACTCTTGTCATATACTGTATTTAATGTAACTGGCAAAAAGGCAGCAGAACAAAGAGTCTATATCTGCAAGCAGCCTGACCTAGAATGAAGCAAAGCATTCCTAAGCTTCTTCTTGTATGGAAAAGCAAAGGACTGTCCATAGGTGCTTTGAAGTGACAAAAAATACACTAGTGCCAGTTGTGGGCACTCTCCGATGTTCTGAAAAATCACTGATTTCTGCCAAACACCGTGTCCTGAGACCAAACATTTGAGCATGGGAAATGATCACAGACAATCCAAAATGAGCTAGAAGGAGAGACAGAGAGAGAAAGAGGGAGAGGGAGGGAGGGGGAAAGAGAGGGAGAGGGAGAGAGAGAGAGAGAGAAAGAGAGAGAAGATGAAGAAGGAGGAGGAAGAGGAAGAAAGAAGGGAGGGAGGGAGGGAGGAGAAAAACTGTCATCTCAGTTGTGATCATGTGATGTTTGGCATCAGATACTACTTGTATTTTAGGACATCACTTATTTATCAAGTGAAAAATTTTTTAGAAATGTTTGCTTGTCTTGTGGAATACTCACAGAACAAGTTACTCACAATCCACATTTTTACTGTGTATTTGCATATATAAATATATATAAAAGGATTATGTATATATTATATATATAGTATATATCTATAGTATATATATCTATATCTATATATACTGGAATATTACTCAGCCATAAAAACAAATGAAATCTTACCATTTGTAATGACATGGATGGAGCTAGAGAGTATTATGCTAAATGAAATAAGTCAGAGAAAGACAAATATCATGATTTCACTCATTTGTAGAATTTGAGAAATCAAACAGTTGAGCAATGGGAGAAATAGAGAGGGGGCAAACCAAGAAACTGATATAGAGAACAAATTTATGGTTATCAGAGGGGTGGTGACTGGGGGATGCTTTAAATAGTTGATGGGGATTAAGGAGAATAAATTGATGGGGATTAAGTTATCAGCACTGGGTGTTGTAAAGAAGTGTTGAATCACTATAGTGTATACCTAAAACTAATTCTATACTATATGTTAACGAACTGGAATAGAACTAAAACAAAAAAACAAAAAAATTTCAAAAGATCTTACATAGCAAAGGGAGCCATCACAGAGACAAAAATACAATCTAGTAAATTGGAGGAGATATTTGCAAATGTTATATTAATAAGGATTTAATATCCAAAATATGTAAAGAATGTATACAACTCAACAGTAAAAATGCAAGTTGATTAAAAGGCAGACAATCTAAATAGATATTTTTCCAAAGAAGACATATGCTGGAACCCATTTCTGAAGTAACGCAGGCCAGGGCGCCTGGGTAGCTCAGTTGGTTAAGTGTCCTGCTTTGGCTCAGGTCATGACCTCATGGTTCATGTGTTCGAGCCCCGCATCAGGCTCTGTGCTAGTTGTCAGCACAGAACCTGGAGCCTGCTTTGGAATCTGTATCTCCCTCTCTCTCTGACCCTCCCCTGCTAGTGCTATCTCTCTCTGTCTCTCAAAAATAAATAAAAAACATTAAAAAAAAAAGTTTTGAAGTAAGGTGGGCTTGTAAGGCGGGGGCCTCCTGCTGTCAGATGGAGACCTTCCACTCAATTTCTGCTTGAGCACCTACCCCCAAGGCGCCTGACTGACTGGTATCAGACCTTGTGAAGGAACTTATAGGAGTTTCCTTTGTGATTATAGGAGCAAATATTACATTTCCCAAGAAACCTGTTTTTCTTCTTTTGGAGAAAACAGGCTGTTGACCCCTGCTCACAAAGAACTAACTCTTGCTTTTGCTATGCCTTGTATTTGAATGCTAAATATCCCTTTCTTCCCCATGTGATAAACATCTAGTCACCTACTTCAATCACTATTGAAAAAGATTATGCAGGAGTCTTCTACCAATCTATGTTCTGGAAAATTTTTACATACCAAAGAATCTGTCATCAAAAATCATTGTCTAAGGCAATTGCCATTCCTGTTTTGTACTCCATACATTTTTTTCAACAAATAAAGGTGACTCTCTGGTCAGTGCAGAGATGCCTACCTGGTGATCAGAAAGAAGCTGAGGCTCTTTCTGATCTCTTTCACCAACACCATCCATCCTTCAGGGAGCCCTGGACCTGCTGAAGTTGGACTCTGGTAGACATATAAGTGACAAACAGATACATGGAAAGATGCTCAACATCACTAGTCGTCAAGAAAAGGTAGCTACTTTTTTGCATGGACCTCAAGTATATTGTAGTATAGAGGTGGAATTTAAGGAAAGGTATTAAGCAGGTTGTGTTGTAGCTTATGGGCAAATAATAAATTGTATCATTTATCTTGAATGTATCATAGGTAAGCTGCTATATAACGATTGCCACTTCAGATAGCTGCGAAATTAGGTGATTAACTAGTTGTTACTTAACCTTCTAATTTCTGTATAATTACATGAAATAGAAGTTGGGGTTTTGATTTATTACTTTGCTTTTCTGTTTGGAGTGTCATTGTAACTACTGTATTGTAAATGATGGAAAATAATTGCATATGTTAAAAAAATAAATTGTTATATTAAAAAAAAAAGAAAATGCATATCAAACCCACAATGAGATATCACCTCACACCTATCAAAATGGCTAGTATCTAAAAGACAAGAAATAACAAATATTGGTGAGGAGGTGGGGAAAAGTGGACCCTTGTGTAATGCTGTTAAGAATGCAAATTGGTGGGGTGCCTGGGTGGTCTAGTCTGTTGAGCGTCAACTTAGGCTCAGGTCATGATCTCACAGTTCATGGGTTTGAGCCCCGCATAAGGCTCTGTGCTGACAGAAGCTCAGAGCCTGGAGACTGTCTTCAGATTGTGTGTCTCCCTCTCTCTCTGACCCTCCCCTGCTCATGCTGTCACTCTCTCTCTCTCTCACTCACTCACTCAAAAATAAATAAAAAATATTTTAAAAATTATAAAAAAGAATGCAAATTGATGCAACCTATGGAAAATAATATGTAGGGTCCTCAAAGAAAAAAATCCCACAAAAATAATATTATACAGTTCTATAGTTCTGTGCATTTACCCAAAGAAATGAACACATTAATTCAGAAAAAGATAAGCACCTCTATGTCTAATGCAGCATTATTTATAATAGCCAAGATATGGACACATCCTTAATGTCCACGGATAGATGAATAGAAGCAGCAGGTGGAGTTGTTTTCACAGATTATCATATACTCTACTGAGAAATGCACTTTGAAAAAATCAATAAATTGAGGATCAGAGAATAATTTTCTTACAATTTATTATACTTCAGATTGTAACTCAGAATCTGAATTAGCTCATGTGGTCCATGATTAGCCAAAATTTTGGAACAGTAGAAAATACCTTGGTAGTCACCTCTTATCAGATAAAAGGACTTTGGAGTTTTGCCATTGAAATAAAAACAGGCTGGAATATTTTAATAAAAAGAATGGTGCTTGTGTTCCCAGTGATGACAGAACAGAATATGAAGTATCAGAAAATAGTAATCATATAGAGATTTTAATCCCTGTAGGGGTAAAACTTTAAGGTCAAAATGGTAAGAATGCATTTGGTTAGGTACAGATAGAATTTTGTTACAGTTGTAAAATATTGTGGTTACTTTCAGTTATATGAATTTGTTTCATTTAGCCTACAGTGCAGAATTTGAACAAGTGATATTCTATACATTATTATTTTCTTAATTTTTTTTTTGAGAGTGTGCACGTGCATGCGAGTGGATAGAGAAAGAAGGGAGAGGGAGAGGAAGAGGGAGAAAGGGAGGTAGGGAGAGAGAATTTCAATCAGACTTTACACTCAGCATGTAGCTCAATACAGGGTTCGATCCTATGACCCTGGGATCATGACCTGAGCAGAAATCAAGAGTTGGACATTGAACCCACTGAGTCACCTCTGTACTCCTGTGTATTATATTTTTACTTTGAATACATATTAATATCTCTTGTATAGCTTTTTTAAATGTGACTTATTCAATATAGTCTGCATAGTTAATAAAATGCAAATGCTAGAAAAGAACAGATTTTAATGCTCTAGTAGCAGAGTAATAAAAAACATCAGAGTCTTAGTGCATATTCTCATTTTATAAAGACATTCATCTATGTTATGAGTTTTTAAATGGCCAATCATTTTTATGTGTAATGTCACAATATTTTTCATCCAGGAAATATATATAACTTTCCTTGACTATTTAAATACCTTCTGAGAAGTTCATAAAAGCACTTCAAGAAAAATTATAATTTTATTTCAATATGTATGAGTCTGTCATTCATTGTTCCAGAAAAGGAGTTATGCTCTCTCCTACTCTATATAAAGTACATAGACATTTATCTTAACTCATAAAGGCAGTTAGAATATGTGAAAGATCTCCAAATTTACTAACCTCCACAAAATCATGCAGGAGTTATCTAAAAGTTGATCCTAAAGAACTAAAAGAATATTGATAAATAAAACAATATTTACTAACCTAATGCATAGATTAAAATAGCCTGTGGTTCAAACATCAAGATTCTCACACTGCACAATATTCCCACCAAAATGCTTTTGAAACTTTGATGTACAAAGGTTGCAATAAATTGATTTTAGCAGAGACTGTTTGAAATAGTCACTGTAGATTTTAAATGCATATACATGGACTTTGCTCTTTGCCTATATCTGACTTATAATTTATTTGCAGTCAATTATTACTTTTGCCCAGCTCTAAATTCTGTGCCATAAATTAAGCCTACAATACATATTCCATTGAAGAACTCTACTTGTACCTCTAGAAAATTAAGAGTGTAAGAGCTCTAAAGAGCTCTTACAAGCTCACTTTCATCTATTCCATGTCAGAGACACCAAACTTAGAAAGTTCTACCATCCATCCTTTATACATGATTTTTCTTCAAAGGTCTGGTACAAAAATTATTACACATGCCAGAGCATGGACTCTATTTATGCTTATACTTAGTGTGCATAAAAACTGTGGTAAACCAGGATGGCATTGGAGATGGGATCTCTCTGCGTATATACATGTGTATATTTTTCCATGTATATGAATAGGTATGAGTGCATATAGAAGAATGGACTTAGGTCTACCTCTAGTGGGGGGGGGCGGGTCAGGAGACATACTTGAAATTTGGAAAGCACTCTTTTCTGCAACTTATTGCAAGATTTGTTCTTCATATATTTATTTTCTATACCCACTGATTTATCCATTCATTTAATAAACATATCTTAATACTTGTGCCAGGTTTTCTAGTTTTTCTTTTCTTATGTGGATGTCTGGACAAAGAACAGGGGGAGGTCTTAAGAAGTAAGATATGCCTCAATGGTGAGTGTGGCATTGTGGTAAATGGCCAAAGATGTTTAGTTTCAGTGATAATGATAACAAAGTTAGGGAAGAAACTCCTGCCTATTCATCAAGAAAATGATGTAAGAAAAATTTTAAAACAATGAACAAACAGTGAAGAAATGAACAAACAGTGAAGATGTGAAGGATAATCTATACTACTTCCAAGTAATTTCCAGAGGCTTTGTCTACTTACCCAAGTAATTTCCCGAGGCTATACTAAGGATATATTATGAAATTTTTAAAAAGTCAGATTAGAATGTTTGGCCTCAAACTAAGGTACTTAGAGATATAAAAATAAACATCTATATACTCCAACTTCAAGTGGAATGACTTTAGTTGACAAGGACAGATAGATAATTATAATAATCATGTATAAGTACAGTGGAGAAAGAAAGAAAATGGAGAGTATATTTCTAATCAGTGATAGAGAAGGAAATGATAGAAAAATATAAGAAATAATTTATAAGAAGTAAATACTGGGAACATTTCAGATTTGGAAAAGGTACAGTCACAGTTTTCCTATGGAATATTTAAATTTAATCAATTAATGGCACAGAAGGCACAGTAAAAACTAGTACAGGCACAGAACTCCATACATAGCTATATTATATTAAAACTGAAAAACCACAAAGACCAGGCTGAAATAAAGTAAGCTCACATAAACCAAATTACAAGCAAACCTTGGATGTCAGAAGACAATAGACTAATATCTTAGAATTATTTTGAGACTAAAATTATGGCAAAGATTTTATATGTAATTCAACAATCTTTTGCAAATGGACTAACACTGAATTTTTCTAATAAATAAAAGCTGGAAGATTCTGTCACAAATTCACCCTTATCAAAGGAAGTGGTAAATGGTGTGCTTCAGGAAGAGAGACAATGAATGCAAAATGAAAATTTGAGATGCAAGAAGGAATGATAAGCAAGGTAGATGGGAAGTACCTGTTTAAATCTAAATAAACATTGACTATGTAAAACAATTGTATCTAATTGGAAAGATTATAAACACAGACTGTTACACAAAATGAGTTGTAAATTAGAAGGACATGATTGGAATTAGAGCATTATCATGCCATAATATTTTGGAAGAAGCTAAATACATTAGATAATGTTATTTTTAACAATAGTAACATTAGATATTAATTTTTAAAATAAATTACTATGGTAGGAATTCAGTTGATTTAGTTTTTTTTTTAAGTTTCATTTATTATGGAGGAGAGAGAGCATGCATAAGCAGGGCAGGAGTAGTGAAAGATGAAGAGAGAGAGCACACAGGGGAAGGGCAGAGAGGGAGGAAGAAAAAGAATCCCAAGCAGACTTCGAACTGTCAGAGCTGAGCCCAATGTGGGGCTTGAAACTACAATTCACAAGATCATGACGTGAGCAGAAATCAAGAGTTGGACACTTAGCCAACTGAATGACCCAGGCACCCCTAGACATTGTTAATTCTTTAAAATTTATTTTGAGAGAGACACAAAGAGCCAGTGAGCACATGATTGGGGGAGGGGCAGAGAGAGAGAGAGAAAGAGAGAGAGAATCCCAAGGGGGGTCCTTGATGTTAGCGTAGAGCCTGAACTCGGAACTCAAACCCACTATTGTGAGATTATGAACTAAATGGAAATCAAGAGGCAGACACTTAACTGACTGAGGCACTCAGGCATTCCAGATATTGTTAAATTTTAAAGACAGTAAAAAGTAGAATAAGTAGAAAGTAGTAAATAAATAAAAATGAAATGTATGTTAGTAATTGTAATACAGATAAATTAACATAGACAATGAAAGAAGGAATAATAAGAAATAATTTTGGGGCACCTGGGAGGCTCAGTCAGTTAAACAGCTGATTCTTGGTCTCTGCTCAGGTCATGATCTCATGGTTTGTGAGTTTGAGCCCTGCATCAGATTCTGCACTCACTACTCAGAGCCTGCTTTGGATCCTCTGTTTCCCTTTTTCTGGCCCTCTCCTGCATGTGCTCTCTTACACACAAAAATAAACCTTTAAAATATCTTTAAAAAGAAATAATTTGGATTGAAATGGTTAAATAACAAAAAACTGCCAAGAGGTTTGGGAACCAACTATGTATCAAGATTGGATGTAATATAGTGCATAGTAGAGATGTGAAAAGGTTTTAAGTAAATGTAAAATAACCACCTTTGTATTTAGAGTAATCATATCAGGTACACTTAATCCTTCTAGGTTATTTGACAATGTCAGATTACTAGAAAGTTAGAAGAAACCGTTATTAAAAATTCTTTAAAAAATGAAAACAGAGGTGGCTTGGTCGGTTGAGCCTGCGACTTTAGCTCAGGTCATGATCTCATGGTTTATGATTATGAGCCCCGCACTGGGCTCCCTGTTGTCAGCACAGATCCTGCCTCAGATCCTCTGATCCTGCCCCCTTCTAAAAATAAATAAACATTTTAAAAAATGAAAAAAGAAGTGACCAAATGAAAAAAGATAAAAGTTTAAATTTAAAAGGTACCTCTGGGTATGGAATCAGGGAGAGTACTTCTCATGGTGCTTCTGTGAGGTGAGTGCTTAGAAATGTAACGCATTAGTCATTGTACCACCATGCTTCCTGAGTGCTTAATACTACACCAAAAGGAAACCACTAATGAGTGAAAAACAGAACGAAATTCTCCTAGAAAATGTCTTTAATTTTTTTTGAAATTAATTGCAATAAATACAAAGTAAAAGTTGAAACTATTCGAATGACTATGTTGTTTAAAAAGAATAATCTTTCATTTTCAAATAACGATCTTATAGTTCTGAGATATGGAAGCTCATTACAATCTTGAGGGTTTTTTACTAGTTATTTTCATGACATGTATTCATATACTGTATGAAAAGGTGAAATTATGTCCAACTGAGCAGTTAGTATATGAACACAGACCTTACTGTTATAGTAAAACAAAGAAATCAATGATGCATTTAATCTTAAGATCAATTTCTGATATCTGTTTAATGGACAGCTCCATACACATGGAAAATAACCTCAAGGTTCATATATCTCATACATATGCAATCACCATACACAAATATACACATTGTATAAATAATTAGGTAGGACTTGACTTTTTTTATTGGCTGAAATTATTCCATAGAATGATATAAAGGAAAGAATATATACTCTGTTTTGTACTGTTTTATTTTTAAATAAAGTTTAACTTTTATGAATATCTCTTTCTACTTTTAAGATTAAGGAGTGCTTTCCTTTTTCTCTAAATGTAGGTTTCATTTGGTTCCATACATTTGATAAAAGTCAGTATGGATTCCAAGATATTTTTAGCATGGAGAAGCATGCAATATTGTAAATATTTGGCTCAACAATACATCCTGATATTAGATACAAATAATAATTGTTACTATGATACTCTCTTATAAAGACTAAAAATATATCTATAAATTATAATGAATTATCAACAATGACTAAATTACTATTTGCTGCGTATATTGAAAGAAAATCATTATTTTATTTTAATTGGATTTGCTTTAATTACTACATTGCGGGTGTGACACTGTAGGGAAGATAGTTTTTGCACAGTTGAGATACTTAAACAAATTTACTGAAATTTGAAATCTGGGCAAAAAACATGTTTTGAAAGGTAATTTATGACTAATTAGATAGAGCCCCAGAGAGATTTACTTCCTGAGCTGTGTATTTACATTTCAAGGTAGGCTGAAACCTGGTACCTTGAAGACATTCTGGGTTGTAAATCTGGTGACAATAGACGTATTTATCTTTCCCCTGGAGAGATTTATTTATATTCCATGGAGTTAGAGTAAGATGCCAAGATCTTCCCCATTATATTTCCAAGGAGACTCTTTCCAGATGGGAGTAATACGTCATGCAAATAAGTGATTGGATTCATTTTATTTGGGGTTTCTTACCACCAGTATAGATTGCACAAGGTGCTGCATGACATTCGTGTCCTGTTGCATCATCTCATGTGCAAGAATTATGGAACAGGAGGTCAGTAGTTATTGTTTGCTGTACATACAGAAGAATAATCTACTTTGCTCTAGGTACTTATACAAATACTCAAGATAACATTGATAATATAAATTTAAAAAATTTCACAGGTGAATTTGAATAATAACCTACATGTAGACTAGCTAATTAAAAATGTTTTGCTCATTAGCATATTCATATATTCAGTCATATACCTAAATTTTTTTCAGCTATAAGAATTCTAATGAAAAACCTATAAGCACTATTGAATAGAATTCTATATTGCTCTTTTATCCAGCTTTATTAAGCTATAACTGAAAGTTATATATTCTTTAGTACTGCAGAACTTTTAGTATACTAGCATGCAGTGTGATTTAAGAAAGAAGGCACTAAGTGACAACAGTTGAATATTGTTGCTTCCTCACCGTAGGTCTTGCAAATACACTTTCCCCATAGAATTATCTGTTAATATCTACACAATCTTATCTTCTGGACACTACAGTTTGGGAATAACTTTATGGTGTCGCTTACGTTAATTCTCTTCAAGGTGAAATTTTAGTTACAATTGTTAATACCGCCAAAAGGTAAATATAAGGTTTTAAAACATTTTAACCCAATTGTTTTCCAGCCTTCTTGTTTTTGTCTAAAATAAAACAATCCTTAAGTTGTATGTATCTAACAGCAGAGCATCAAACTCAAACTAAGTGAGCAAAAAGCTAAAAGAACCGTAAGAAGAAATAGATGAATCCACTATCATAGTTGGAAATGGCAGCAGCCCTCTATCAGATAAGGGTAGATCCACAAGCAGAAAATAAGGATTAAGTTGAACTCAACACCACCAGCAATCCACTAGATATAGCTGACATCTGTAGCCTGCTTCTTACAACAGCAGAATACACATTCTTCTCAAATTCACTAAGATAAGTCACCACTGGGTCATAAAACACACTTTAATAAATTTAAAAACATTGCAACATACAATGTTTCCTTTCAGACAACAGTGTATTAATCTAAAAAATCTCTAGAGGAAAATGTTCTTTTGAAATAATAATATTATTTCATATCAAATATAAAATTTGATAACAAGTTATCAAAATTTAAGGGATGCACTAAAAGCAGTGCTTGAAGAAAACATATTAATTAATGCATATATTAGAAAAGAAGAGAGGCCCCTGGGTGGCTGTCAGTTAAATGTCCGACTTTGGCTCAGATCATGATCTCACAGTTCATGGGTTCAGGCCCTGCTTCTGGCTTTGTGCTGACAGCTAGCTCAGAGCCTGGAGCCTGCTTCGGATTCTGTGTTTCCCTCTCTCTCCCCTGCTCGCACTTTGTCTCTCAAAATAAATAAATAAAAATAAATAAATAAATAAATAAATAAATAAAAAACTTTTAAAAAATAAAAACAAGAAAGAGATCTATTGAACTGAGAGGGATACTGCTGTCATCTGCGAGAGTGGAAGGAGAAAATACGGACCCCAGAAAGAATAGAACATCAAAAATACCTGAGTGAGTGGGGGCGAACGGGGGAGATCTGAAAACGGGCCAGCCCGGGCCGGGCAGGGGAAGCAAGATCCCCCCACCCAACGCGGGGGAAGTGCGTGGAGCCAGAGAGACAAAGGGAAGAGACCGGGGAGCGCACCCCCGGCTTTTCTCCAGGCAGCGGAGCACAGCGCGCGGACCTCCCCGGGCTGCGGAGAGCCACCTCAGTGCAGCGCGCACCTCCCGGGCGGAAAGCCGCTGGAACGCGGTGGCGCTGGGGGCGCGGACCTCCCCAGGCGGTGGAGAGCCATCCCAGCGTGGCAGCGCTGGGAACGCGGACCTCCCGGGCAGCGCTGGGAATGCGCACCTCCTGGTCGGTGGAGAGCCGCTGGGGCATGGCGGCGCCGGGGCGCGGACCTCCCCGGTCGGCGGAGAGCCATCGTAGCGCAGCGGCGCCGGGAACGCGGACCTCCCGGGCAGTGGAGAGCCGCTGGAGCGCGGCGGCGCCGGGGGCGCGGACCTCCCCGGGTGGCGGAGAGCTCTCGCAGTGCAGCGGCGCCGGGAACGCGCACCTCCCGGGCAGCGGATAGCCGCTGGAGCAGTGCGGCGCCGGGGGCGCAGACCTCCTGGGCTGCGGAGAACGGCCCGGGCGAGCAATTTGAACTTCGTTTTGGGAATGGGACCACGGACCGCATTTCCACGGCGCACCTCACCCCCTGCACGGACTGCGTGAATCCCAGGTGCCCACAGGAAAAAATAGGGCCCGCACCTACGGGAACTGCGACAAGGAGTCGTGGGCAGGTGGAGGCCTGGGCGCGCGCTTAAATTGCAGGAGCTCCCAGCTCATCTCCAGCAGCGCACAGCACCTTGAAAAACAACTATCTATCGGAAACCAAGAGAGACTCAGTTTTTTTTCGTTTTTTTTGTTTGTTTGTTTTTTGGGGTTGTTGTTTTTTTTTTGTTTGTTTCTTTTCTCTTTTTCTTTTTCCCCTTTTCCCACATTGCAATAGGGATCCTGGCTGGGGGTGGGGACTCCGCAATTGAGTCTGTGAAGGTGCACACTTCACCTCCTGCTGGTCATCTCGCCTCAGGCAAGGGCGGAGCCTCTGAGAATACTCTCCAAGACCTACCACAACAAACCACGCCTATCCACCAAGGGGAGCTGCTGCTGCCTTTTTTTTTCTAATATTAAAAAAAAATTTTTTTTTCTTCACCTGTTTTGTGCTTATTTCTCTGTCATTATTACCTTTTCTCCTTTTTCTTTACCCAATTCTTTTAAATTTTACTCCTTATTTTCTTTTCTCCTTTCTCCCTTACAGTTTCACCTTCTTGCAACCCAGATATATTCCCTTGTATCTCATCCTTACCTCTCTCCTAAACTGGTCATACACTTTTAAACGGTCTACTGTCCTTTGTTGTCTCCGACGGCCTTTCATATATATTTTTTTCTTTCTTTCCTTCTTTCTCTTTTCTTTTTATTTTCTCTTCTTCTCTTCTTCTCGTCTCTTTCCCTCCTATTTTCTTTCTCTTCTCTCCCCCCTGTATTGTGTTTCTTCAGTTGATTTGTATGTGTATATGTGTGCTTCTGTTCCCTCTGTGTTTGTCAGTCTGTTTTCCTTTATAGGATTACACCAAGAAACAAGCCAAAGTGTGCAA